>JAKZJZ010002728.1:0-13954 GCA_022702705.1 Papilionanthe hookeriana x Papilionanthe teres | reverse complement strand
AAAAGTCAATTTTGGTCAAAGTGGTTAATCCTTGACCCAATGACCACTCCATTGACCTAAGCGGTCAACCTTTGACGAAAAGTCAATTTTGTTCAAAATAGTCGATCCTTGACCCAATAACTGACCCATTGACCCAATAGTTCAACATTTGACCAAAATGTCAATTTTGTCAATATAGTCAATTTCTGATTTAATGTCTACCCTACTGACCCAAATGGTCAACTTTTGACCCAAAAAGTCAAAATTGGTCAAAATCATCAACACAAATCCTAAAGGCCACCACATTCATCTCATTGGTCCCCTCATGACCTAAAAGGACAAATTAGGTCAAAATGGTCAAAACATGACCTAAAGATTTTTGCATTGGCCTTATTGGTCATTCTTTGACATAAGTAATTGAAATTTGATCAAAACAATCCACATGTGACACAAAGACATCCACCCTAGCCCCATTGGTCAACTTTTGACTTAAAAGGAGAAACTAGGTCAAAATGGTCAACTAATGACCTCATGTTGACCTCATTTTTGATGAGGTCTTCTCTTCTTCTCTTTAGTACTTAGGATCTAGCCTTAGGCTTTTCCTTTGACTATCTTAGAGGACTAGAATTGGGACCCACCTTTTAGAAATTCAAACCACTTCTTAACTCCCCGCAAACTCCACAAACTTGACTATAGACCCCTAATCACCTGTGAGGGTTGAAATCAAATGTGGAAGTTTAAAGGATGAGTTCCTATAGGACTCTCCGGCCTTAGGACCGCCACAGGTGGCCCTGGTGCAGTGAGGGGCTGACTTACACACACACTACACTTATACACTACACTTTCACACACTTCCTAAAACTACACCCATACCTAACTTGACCTCCCGACTCATGTAGGTGATTCACATGGATGGTCCTTAACCCCCGAGTCCTTGGCTAAGAGGGTTAGAAACAACATAGTGAATGCCTCGAATGAGTCCCTTCATGGCTCATATGGGCTTGATATGGCTTCATGGCTCGACCAAAATGACTTCTTTCCACTTACATCCACCCAATCTTCAATTTTCCAAATTTTCGATTTTCGACCCCGGGACCCTACACCCGCTTAGCTCTACCCAAAACCCTTGAAATTACCCAAATTTCTCAAAAATTTCCAAATTACCTAAAATTCTCCAAAATCATTCCCAAACATTTCCACATCACTCAAATTGATCATCCATACCCAAAAATACCAAAAATTCCAAAAATACCTCCCAATACCCTCCAAATACCCAAAATACCCCTTGTCGGCACTATTTTTAGGTTGTGTGAAATTTTAAAAAGGGGTCGCCTAACAGAAATTGTCGGCGAATTTTAAATTTTAAATTTAATTTAAATATATATATATAATTTAGAAAGTAGTATTTGATTTCGAAAATAATTTTAAATGTGAGATTAAACCGATCTCACATTCCAAATAGTTTATATAAACGAGCATCGCACCACAAACCGTGTATCTATCCCGAAGGATAGACACACTACTTGATGGTGGGGCTCGATCAAATAAACTAAAAGTTTTGTGACATCCGTTTGGTACGCGAACCAATTTTATAAGCCGACAAATTCCCCTGCTTAATATGAAAGTATTAAACGGGGTTTATATTACACAGGTTCTTTAAAATTCCCTATAAGGGCAAGCCACATAGTTAATTACATCTTAAGTGACGGGAATCACCTAAGAAAACTCTCGATAATAATCAATAATTCGCTCTCAAGAATTTCAAGGTTTAAGGTTTTCAAAGATTGAATTTTGGAATTTCGATAGGGAATGGATCAAGTTTGAAACATTTTGTTTTGGGAATCCAAAGGAAGAAAAGTAGGAGAAATTACGGATTCGAAGTGAACTTCGGTAATTTCTCGACTATCCTATTGTTTGGCTTGAGCTTAGGAAAGTCCTAATATTTATTTAGTATTTCAATCTTGCCAATTTTAATTAATTAGGGCTTATATTTGTATGATAGAATCAAACAAATAGCACTAGAAGATATGAGGTTTTATGTCGTATCGGACAACTACCTCGGAATCCTAAGTCCGGTTAGGGTTTAATTTGCAATGCAAATGCCTAACGAAGAGTTGAGGATTTATGTTGCACTAGGCAAGCTACCTCGAAGTCCTATGGCTTTGTTGTTTTAATTCTAAGAAGGTTTTGCTGAAGTAGGTTCAAGTTTTGCTGACGACGATGGCCGTGCTGCCCACCATGCTCCGAGCTCCTTGTTGTTGCAGAGGTTTAGTTTTAGAAATCATAAATCAGGGAGATGAGAAGAGTGTTTTGGTTTAGAGAAAATCTTAATTTCCAGGTGGTTTTTTTTATGTTTTAATTAAAACAAATCTTAAAGTTGATTATAACGACACCGGTTAAGATCCCACGGTTCCATCCTTCCGGCATCATTATTTTTATCGGATTCACTTAGTCCAAATGAATTTGCTAAACTCAACTGAATGAGTTCCACACTTTCATTTAGGCCAGTGGGAAATCCCGTTAGCAACACGTAGGTTACATCATCCGAGAGTATTCCGATCATCCAACGGGACGTTTTAATTTAGTTGTAATTGTAGTTTTGTGTTCGTTTTGTGATTAAATTTTGAGTTGTTTTATATTTTGAAATGTTGTGGCGGTGAATTTTATCTTGCAATGAATTTTAACTTAGTTTTGGTTTCAGTTTTAGGGTCTATCCTAAAGGTGTGGGTTTTCATGCAACAGTTGTCTTATCATGCAAGAAAAGTAAAGTGCATTTGCAATAAAGTAAATTGCAATAATGTAAATTGCAAGAAAGTAAATTGCAATAAAATAAACGCGTACCTGGAGGGTCTTCCCGTCGTCCCAAGCTACACTTAAAACATAATTAGAATATTTAAGCAAGTTCCTAGGTAAAGCTAAGGGAAAGGTTATGGTTTTCTACCAAATTCCTAATCCTATAGCTAGTCATCTCCTATGACGTCTAGGTTCTTTGTGTTTTTGGTTTAAGGACGATTTTCTTCATCAAAGAACAATTAAATTCAATTGTTCTTATGAACATCCTATCATATTGAGGAAGTGTTTAAGAAGAATCTTAAACATCTTTTCAATATTTCTAGGATTGTTTTAAGTCCAAATGGGTTTAATTATACAAATGAATTAATCGTCCAGGAATTCAAGTTTTGTTAATTTGCTCAGTGAACTAGGACATTTGAATATCCTATGAGTGAAATAACATTTCATTTAATGTTCTGTTTAGGAGTTATGATAACTAAAGCTTTCAAGGGTAAATTAGTATTCAAATGGTTTGTGATTTAGTTTAATTTACATTAATAAGTTTAAATTTGGAATAGTGTTCAAGTTATTTTATATTTAATTTCTTTCTGTTTTAGGTGATGTTATATTTAATTCAACTTAATTTAATTGAGTTTTAATTTAGTTTAACATAGTTCAATTTAATTTGATTTGGTGTTTAATTAATTTGATTTGATTTAATTTTAATTTAATTTGATTTAATTTAATAAAATTTAATTTAATTATTTAATTTAATTTAATTTAATTATTTAATTTAATTTAATTTAATTTAATTTAATTTAATTTAATTTAATTTAATTCAATTTAGTTTAATCTTTAATTTTATTTATTTAATTTAATTTAATTTAAGTTAAGTTATTTAATTTAATTTAATTTGTTTATTTAATTTAATTTAATTTAATCTTTAATTTAATCTTTAATTTAATTCAACTTTTAATTTCAATTTAATTTAATTTACTTAATTTAATTTAATTTTTAATTTAATTTTATTTTTAATTTAATTGAAATTTTTTAAAAGAGTTTAATAATTTAATTTTAGTTTAATGATTAAGTCTTTTAATGTTTTGAATTTGAGTTATCATTTTAATTAAGAATTGAATATTAATGAGATGATTAATTTAGGGATTTTTTAAATTAAAGAATAAATCTCTTCCTAATAATATCCCTATTTTAATAATTCCAATTTTATTATTCTTCCAAATTTAATCAATTATTTAATTAAAGTTTAATCATTTTAAAATTGTTTAATGGGTTTCTACCCTTTAATTATTTAAATTTCAATCATCCAAATCAGATTAAGATCCAATGTTTTACTTGTTGATTTTTTTTATTAAACCTAAAGTTTTAATTAAGGGTTGAAAGTTTAATTACCATTTTACCCCTTAAGCTTAATAATTTCATAACTCACTAAATTGAACTTAAATGAACTTGAAATTTTTATGTGACTTCACTCATATATCAATAAAGACATGAGAGGAGAAAATGTGATTTTTCTGTATTTAATTTATTTATATAATTATTTTTGGTGGAAAATAGAGATTTTCAAGGAAAATTTGATAACATGACCAAAGGAAAGTTTCTGTCCTTAAGAAAATTAGGGGACATTTCTAATGACCAGAGAAGCACTTAGACCATTTTTGGTGATTTTTTGAATTATATTATTTTTATTATAATTATTTTGAGTTTTGGAGTGTTAATTAATTTAAAAATAAAATAAATGTTGAAAAATGGATTTTATATTTTTCAAAAATCTCTCTAATATCAAGGAAACCAGAGAAACAAATTTTGCAATTTTCTGATTTTTCTATGATTTATTATAATTATTTTAGTGAAAATGCTAGAAAATACATTTTTTTAATTTTAAAATTACCCTAGGGCTTTAAAATTCAATATCCCACTAAATAGACCTAAGAAAAATGTGGGATTTGTTCCTAAGTGATTAAAATTCAAAATGTGACATTTTGGTGAATTTTATTATTTTTGTGATTTTTATTATTTTTTAATTATTAAAAATATTAAAATATTATTAAAAATCAACTTTTTTAGAAAATTGAAATTTTAATTTTCATAGATTCCCCTGATATCGAGAGGCTCCAAAACCAATTTGGTGAATTTTTGAAAAGTATTTTAAAAGTTATGAATTTTTAAAGTTTAAAATGGCTAAGTGACTTAATCAACCAAATTAGTAGGGCTAACCAAGTCCAATTAACCTCAAATTTTTATGGTGGATTCCTCTGATCCTAAAAGTCAGTGGAGAATTGATTTCAAGTCAATTTGATACCTGGTTAACTCTAATTAATTAAAGACCTATTTTGGGTGTTTAAGTCAATTAGGGTTGTTGTGAATGAACTAAGCCAAAATCTATTTTTCCTAGGGTTCTCTGGTCATAAGGAACATCACCAAATTTTCCTAGAATTTATTTCACAACATGCTATTTACTGGAATTAAAATACTCAAAACGAGTGACTCGAACTTGAAAAATCAAGAACTCTTCATAGGGATGGCCTCGACTTTGGAAAATTCAGGGAATGTTCCCAAATTCAGAGGCTTCAAAAGCCCTATGGTCTCATGCCATGGTGAATTGTATGCATGCATGGAGAATTGAAACAATGCAGAGAGTAAATAAATTATAAAAAATAAAATATTTGATGAAATTAAATGATTTCTTTTCCACATTATTCTCCTCTCGATTCACTCGAGCAAGAGGGTATTTTTATTTTATTTTTCTGATTTTTCTACACAGAGATATGAATTTTTGAAGTTTAGGGAATTAAATAAATCAAAAAAATCCTTATTTTTCTATTTATCCACGCGGCGCCAGCGCATCCTCGGCAAATCCGAAAGACCACGCGGCGCGCTCCCATTCGACGCCGCCACCTGAGTCAGCAGCCCGGGCCCCGCGGTTCTCGTACCGTCTCCTGGTCCGACGCGATCCTGACCATCCGTGCGCGCGTGTATTGAATGGACGGCATCCGTTCATCGTCCCCAAGTGTTCTCACCCGAGAGCCGTCCACACTAAATCCCTAAGATCTCACTCGATTCTCGATGGATTTTTATGTTCTTATACTCTATGGATTCGTCTTGAAGAGACGAACACATCTATACGGTTAACATGCATTGAAACTAAGGCATTTGAAATAGAGATTCTCCGAAGCTCGGGATGAAGAATTAGCTCATACCTTGGCTCGGAGAAGTGTGGCTTCAATCCGAGAGTTGTTGCACCTTCGATTGGATCCCGCAAGCTCCGGATGAAGTCTCCCGGTCGCAGTGAATTGTCCGGATATGATTTCGACCAAGCCCGATCACAAAGCTTGGAGAGTCGGAGCAATCGGGTGGCACTGGAAATGGGGCTTTTGCTGGTGGACACCTTCCCTTGGTCCGAGTGAAGGTGTAGAGCCAATCAATTTGAGAATTGGCTCACTGTGGAGAAGTGTCCTGGTTTTGGGTGGAATTTCGACTCCGAAATTGAGCTTACGGAGGAGAAATGGCGGGGGATTTCACCTGGGGATCAAGTGTTCTAAGAGTGGAGAAGGGTGCGGAACAATTTTGGCGAGTTTTGGCAAGGTTTTTGCTTAGCTCTTCTCATGGCCGAGAGGGGTGGAGTTTAAATAGAGCTGGTTGGGGGGCCTCCAGTGTGGAGTTAGGGCTTGGGATCGACTGCTCCGGTGAGGAGAAGATCGGCCATGGTAGCCATCGGGGATGGGGCGGCTCGGCCAGTGAGAATTTCGATGTTGGCTCACATGTGAGCTCTCGGCCATGGTGTTTTCCGGCGGCTCGGTGGCCGGCCGGCCGAGCAATGGTCACCATCTTGGTCGGGTGGGTCGGGGTGGGGTTTAGTGTAGACAATTGGCAAATGCCATGTGTAAAGGCTTTGATTCAAAGTGGAATGGGGGCATGGCTAAATTTGAACCTAAATGGGTCAACCCACCCATTTGGGCTAGGTGCACCACCCAAGGCCTGGTTTTGGCCGAGGGAAAAGTGATTTGGCTCAGCATAATCGGTAGGGTCAAGTCACCATCCAAGCACGATTAGGCTTAAGCATGGTTTAGTGGAATCATGGAAGTGGTTAATCACCTTTAGGAATTAAGGAAAGAGCCTCCTCCTTTTGCCCAAAATGGCATGGTGACATGTAAAGAGGCTCTCATGGCTTCCATGTGGCTCATGCATGGCTTCATGGCTCACCTTTGGCTTGTGAAAAGTGAAGTCGATTTCATGGGAATGGATTTTAAGGATTTTGGATAATTTGGTGGAAATTTGGATGAAGCTTCATTTAGAAATATTTGATCATTGGTTTAGGACTTAGGGATGATTTTAATTGAAAGTATGATGAGGGGAAATGTCATATGGGCTTTGGAAGAATTTTTGGGGTTTTGGATTTGGTGGAAGTGGGCTTTTAAAATGGTTTAAGGAATGGGCCCTTAAGTTTAAAAATGAATTTATGGATGGGAATTTTGTAAAGAGGTTGGGCCAAATAATTGTTGGGTTTAGCTCATGGATGTGTCATGAGTGACTTGAAGCAAATTTGGGGTAGTTTGGGCTTGAATTGGGTTGAATTTGGGTTAGGTTTGGGTTTAGGTCAAAAATGGGCCTTTTAACCTTGGGTTGAGTTTGAGTGGGACTTGGGTTTAAATTTTGGGCAAATCATGTTAGGGTTTTGTTTGTGGGGATGTTAAGGAAGATTTAGAAAAGATTTGGGGTTAATTGGAGTTGAATTGGGTGAGTTTGAGTCAAGTTTGGGTCATGGGTCCAAATTAGGCTTTAAGGCCAAAAGTGAAATTGGATCCAAATGTCAATCAAATTGGACTTTGATTTGGTCTAGATTGGTATTGGGAATGTTGAATTGAAGTTTAGAATTGAATTGGACCAGATTTTGGGTCAATTGGATAGGTTTGGTTTAACATTGGGTTCACTTTGGGTTAAAATGGGTCAATTTGGGGGTTTTGACAAAAGTAGGGTAAACTGACAAAATTGGCCCATGGTGTAGTTGGACAAAATGAAATTGGGAATATTTAGGATTTTCTGGAATTTTTTGGGAATTTTCTGAATTTTTGGATTTTTAGGCCAAGAAGGGTACTTTGGGTATTTGGAGGGTATTGGGAGGTATTTTTGGAATCTTTGGTATTTTTGGGTATGGATGATCAATTTGAGTGATGTGGAGATGTTTGGGATTGATTTTGGAAAATTTTGGGTAATTTGGAAATTTTGCAAAAATTTGGGTAATTTCGAGGGTTTTGGGTAGGTTTAGTAGGTGTAGGGTCTCGGGGGTCAAAAATTGAAAATTTGGGAAATTGGAGATTGGGTGAATTTAGGTGGAAAGAAATCATTTTGGTTGAGCCATGAAACCATTTCAAGCCCATATGAGCCATGAAAGGACTCATTTGAGGCATTCATTATGTTGTTCCTAACCTCTTGCCAAGGGCTTAGGGGTTAAGGACCATCCATGTGAATCACCTATATGAGTCGGGAGGTTAAGTTGGGTATGGGTGTGGTTTTAGGAAGTGTGTGGAAATGTAGTGTGTAAGTGTAGTGTAAGTCAGCCCTTCACTGCACCGGGCCACCCGGGGTAGTCCTAAGGCCGAAGAGTCCTATAGGAACTCATCCTTTAAACTTCCACATTTGATTTCAACCCTCTAGGTGATTAGGGGTCTATAGTCAAGTTTGTGGAGTTTGCGGGGAGTTTAGAAGTGGTTTGAATTTCTAAAAGGCGGGTCCCAATTCTAGTCCTCTAAGATAGTCAAAAGAAAAAGCCTAAGGCTAGATCCTAAGCACTAAAAAGAAGAAGGGAAGACCTCATCAAAAATGAGGTCAACACCCCTCTTAACCCAAAATCCTAAAAATTCAGAAAATTCCCAGAAAATTTCAGAAAATCTCAAATATTCCCAATTTCATTTTGTCGAACTACACCATGGGCCAATTTTGTCAATTTACCCTACTTTTGTCAAAACCCCCAATTTGACCCATTTTAACCCAAAGTGAACCCAATGTTAAACCAAACCTACCCAATTGACCCCAATTTTGGTCCAATTCAATTCTAAACTTCAATGCAACATCCCCAATACCAATCTAGATCAAATCTAAGTCAAATTTGATTGACATTTGGATCCAATTTCACTTTTGGCCTTAAAGCCCAATTTTGACCCATGACCCAAACCTAACCCAAACTCACCCAATTCAACTCCAATTAACCCCAAACCTTTTCTAAATCTTCCTTAACATTCCCACAAAAAAAACACTAACATGATTTGCCCAAAATTTAGACCCAAACCCCACTCAAATTCAACCCAAAGCTAAAAGGCCCATTTTTGACCTAAACCCAAACCTAACCCAAATGAACCCAAACCCCAAAATCAAAGCCCAACCAAAGCCAAAACCTCTTTGAAACACTCCCATAAATATTTCTCAACATTAATTTTACATCAATTTCAACCCTAGCCCAACATTGGCCCAAGTTAGCCCAATTTGACCTACATAGGCCCACTTACCAAATCAACCCAAATTCAAACCAATTCAACTCCAAATCACACCAAATTGACTCCAAGCCCTTCATAGAACATCCCTAAACCAATTATGACATTTATTTGACAAAGTTCTTCACAAAATCTTTACCCAAATGCCCATCCTAAAATCAAAAAGCCCATTTCCCTTAAACTTTCCTAAGAGCCCACTTCCTTCGAATTCAAAAGCCCAAAATCTACCCTAAAGCCCACATGACATCTCCATTTGCCATCCACTTAATTAAAGCCATTACCTAAGTCCTAAATTCACCATCAAATTATTCCAAATCAAGTTTCATACAAATTTCCATCAAATTACCAAAAATTCCTAAAATCCATTTTCATGAAATTGACCAAACCTTTTCCCAAGCCAAAGGTGAGCCATGCAAGCCATGGACAAGCCACATGAAGCCATGGAAGGCTTGACATGTGATCAAGCCATTAATGGCAAAAGGAGGGGCCCTTTCCTAATCCTCCTTAAACCCTTTTTACCTTAAGCATGTCACACACTAAACCATGCTTAGCCACCTCATCATGGATGGAGACCACACCATTCTCTCTTGGCCGACCCAAGTGATGTTTTTCAGCCCAAGACCAGGCCTTGGGTGGTGAACCTAGCCCAAAACCATGGGTTGACTCATTTGAACCCAAAATGGTCTTCCCCCATTCCATTTCAATCCAAGCTCTTTACACATGGCAATTGCCAATTGCTTGCACCAAGTCCGGCACTGACCCACCCGACCTTGAGGGTGACCCATGCCAGCCGGCCAGCCACCAGGCCGCCGAGAAAACACCATGGCCGAGAGCTCACATGTGAGCCCGACTTGGAATTCTCACCTACCGAGCTGCCCCATCCCCGGTGGCCATTGGAGCTGTTCTTCTCTTGCCAAGAGCAGCTGATCCCAAGCCCTAACTCTCCCTGGGAGGCCCTCCACCCTCTCCTATTTAAACACCACCCCTCTCGGCCATGAGAGGTGCTGAAAAAAAAACCTTAAGGAAACTCTGCCAAAATTGTTCCAGACTCCTCCCCATACACAGAGCACTTGATCCCCAGTGAGATCCCCCTGCCATTTCTTCTCTGTGAGCTCAATTTCAGAGTTGAAATTCCACCCAAAACGAGGACACTTCTCCACAGTGGACCAATCCTCAAATTGATTGGTCCTACACCTTCACCAGACTAAGGGAAGGTGTCCACCAGCAAAGCCCGATCTCCGGGCCACCCAGTTGCTCCGACCTCCAAGCTTTGTGATCGGGCTTGGTCGAAATCACATCTAGACAATTCACTGGACCGGGAGACTTCATCCGGAGCTTGCGGGATCCGATCGAAGGTGCAACAAACCTCGGATCGAAGCCACACTTCTCCGAGCAAAGGTATGAGCTAATTCTTCATCTCGAGCTTCCGGAGATTCCCGATTTCAAATGCTTTAATTTCAATGTATGATAACCGTATAGATGTGTTCGTCTCTTCAAGACGAATCCATAGAGCATAAGAACATGAAAATCCATTGAGTATCGAGTGAGATCTTAGGGATTTAGTGTGGACGGCTCTCGGGTGAGGACGCTCGGGGACGATGAACGGATGCCGTCCATTCAATACACGCGCGGACGGACGGCTCGGATGGCGTCGGACCGGGAGACGGTACAAGAACCGCGGGGCCCGGAGCGCTGAGTCAGATGGCGGCGTCGAATGGGAGCGCGACGCGTGTGCGTTTGGAGATGCCGAGGATGAGTTGGCGCCGCGTGGATAAATAGAAAATTAGGGGTATTTTCTATTTATTTAATTCCCTAAACTTCAAAAATTCATAACTTTGTGTAGAAAAATCAGAAAAATAAAATAAAAATACCCTCTTGCTCGGTGAACGAGAGGAGAATAATGTGGAAAAGAAATCATTTAATTTCATCAAGTATTTTATTTTTTATAATTTATTTACTCTCTGCATACTTTTAATTCTCCATGCATGTATACAATTCACCATGGCATGAGACCATAGGGCTTTTGAAGCCTCTGAATTTGGGAACATTCCCTGAATTTTCCAAAGTCAGAGGCCATCCCTATGAAGAGTTATTGATTTTTCAAGTTCATGTTACTGTTTGAGTATTTTAATTCCAATAAATAGCATGTTGTGAAATAAATTCTAGGAAAATTTGATGATTTTCCTTATGACCAGAGGACCCTTGGAAAAATAGGTTTTGAGTTAATTCATTTAAAATAACCCTAATTGGCTTAAACACTCAAAATAGATCCCTAATTAATTAGAGTTAACCATACATCAAATTCAATTGAAATCAATTCTCCACTGACCTCTAGGATCAGAGGAACCCACCATAAAAATTTGAGGTCAATTGGACTTGGTTAGCCCCACTAATTGGGTTGATTAAGCCACTTAGTCATTTTAAACTTTAAAAATTCATAACTTTCAAAATATCTTTCAAAAATTCACCAAATTGGTTTTGGAGCCTCTATGATATTAGGGAATCTAAGAAAATTAAAATTTCAATTTTCTAAAAAAGTTGATTTTTAATATTATTTTAATATTTTTAATAATTAAAAAATAATAAAAATCACAAAAATAATAAAATTCATCAAAATGTCACATTTTGAATTTTAATCACTTAGGAACAAACCCCACATTTTTCTTAGGTCCATTTAGTGAGATATTAAATTTTAAAGCTTTAAGGTAATTTTAAAATTAAAAAAATATATTTTCTAGCTTTTTCATTAAAATAATTATAATAAATCATAGAAAAATCAGAAAATTGTAAAATTTGATTCTCTGATTTCCTTGATATCAGAGAGATTTTTGAAAAATATAAAATTCATTTTTCAACATTTATTTTATTTTTAAATTAATTAACACTCCAAAACTTAAAATAATTATAATAAACATAATATAATTCAAAAAATCACCAAAATTAGTCCAAGTGGTCCTCTGGTCATTAGGAATGTCCCCTAATTTTCTTAAGGACAGAAACTTTCCCTTGGTCATGTTATTAAATTTTCCTTGGAAATCTCTATTTTCTACCAAAAATAATTATATAAATAAATTAAATACAGAAAAATCACATTTTCTCCTCTCATGTCTTTATTGACATATGAGTGAAGTCACATAAAAATTTCAAGTTCATTTGAGTTCAATTTAGTGAGTTATGAAATTATTAAGCTTAAAGGGTAAAGTGGTAATTAAAATTTTTAATCCTTAATTAAAACTTTAGGTTTAATAAAAAAATTAAAAAGTAAAATATTTGATCCTAATCTGATTTGGATGATTGAAATTTAAATAATTAAAGGGTAGAAACCCATTAAGCAATTTAAAATGATTAAACTTTAATTAAATAAATGATTAAATTTGGAAGAATAATAAAATTGGAATTATTAAAATAAGGATATTATTAGGAGGAGATTTATTCTTTAATTCAAAAATCCCTAAATTAATTATCTCATTAATATTCAATTCTTAATTAAAATGATAACTCAAATTCAAAACATTAAAAGACTTAATCATTAAACTAAAATTAAATTATTAAATTCTTTTAAAAAAAATTTCAATTAAATTAAAAATAAAATTAAACTAAAAATTAAATTAAATTAGGTAAACTGAATTGAATTAAATTAAATTAAATTAAATTGAAATTAAAAGTTGAATTAAATTAAAAATTAAATTAAAGATTAAATTAAATAAAATTAAATAAACAAATTAAATTAAATTAAATAACTTAAATTAGATTAAATTAAATTAAATTAAATTAAATCAAATTAAATTAAAACTAAATCAAATTAAATTAATTTAATGTAACATCAAACCAAACTAAATTGAATTAAATTAAATTAAATTAAATTAAAACTCAATTAAATTAAATTAAATTAAATTAAATTGAATTAAATAACATCACCTAAAACGAGAAAGAAATTAAATATAAAGCAACTTGAACACTATTCCAAATTTAAACCCATTAACTTAAATCAAATCATTTGAATACCAATTTACCCTCAAAAGTTTCGGTTATTATAACTCCTAAACAGAACATTAAAGGAAATGTTACTTCACTTATAGGATATTCAAATGTCCTAGTTCACTGAGTAAGATAACAACAAAACTTGAATTCTCGGACGATCAATTCATTTGTATAATTAAACTCATTTGGACTTAAAACAATCCTAGAAATATTGAAAAGATGTTTAAGATTATTCTTAAGCACTTCCTCAATATGATAGGACATTTATAAGAACAATTGGACTTAATTGTTCTTTGATGAAGAAAATCGTCCTTAAACCAAAACACAAAGAACCTAGACGTCATAGGAGATGACTAGCTATAGGATTAGGAATTTGGTAGAAAACCATAACCCTCCCCTTAGCTTTTACCTAGGAACTTGCTTAAATATTCTAATTTTGTTTTAAGTGCAGCTTGGGATGACGGGAAGACCCTCCGAGTACGCTTTTATTTTATTGCAATCTACTTTCTTGCAATTTACCTTCTTGCAATTTATTTAACCGCATTGCACTTACTTTTCTTGTATGATAAACAAGCTGTTGCATGAAAACTCACACCTTTAGGATAGCCCCTAAAGCTGAAATCAAAACTAAATTAAAAGTCATTGCAAGATAAAACTCACCACCACAACATGTCGAAATATAAAACAACTCAAAATTTAATCACAAACGGAACACA
>JAKZJZ010002727.1:0-13969 GCA_022702705.1 Papilionanthe hookeriana x Papilionanthe teres | reverse complement strand
GAAATGAGGTCAACAAATGGACCCCCAATAGGTGTGGTGAGCTGACGGAGCACACCGCACGTATTGGTGTTGACCGAAGTGATCAACAAAACCAACACAAAAGTCCAAGTGACAAACTTGGGACAAAGTAGAAGAGTTTCCGCTGGGGAGTGTCAAGTATATCTCTGTGACTGGAGATCCCTGAACTCTCGCTGGGGAAAGGGAAAGGAGATGAATCCCAAATCACATGATGCAGGGGAATTTCGATTTAGATTTCATTTTGTTTCAGTTTAAGTTTTGATGTGTGAGCTCAGATTTTAGTTTGAGTTTCAATTTAGATTGAGGATTTGTTAAAATTAATTTGAAGGGATTTTAACTTGAAATGAAAATTGGAATTTTGTGGTTTTAGATGTAACATCTTCAACCTCGAAAAGAAAATTGAATTAATTGGATTGAATCATTACAATGAGGAGAGATCTCAGAGCAATGCGGTATTGGATGTAAAATCCTTAACTTCAAGAGTTTGATTTTGATGTATTTCATTGCGATAGGGAAAGAATCCTAAAGCAATGCAGTCTCGGATGTAAAATCCTCAACCCCAATAATTTGATTTTGATGTTTTTCATTGCTATAGGGAAAGAATCCTAAAGCAATGCTGTCTCGGATGTAAAATCCTCAACCCCAAGAATTTGATTTTGATGTATTTCATTGCTATAGGGAAAGAATCCTAAAGCAATGCAGTCTCGGATGTAAAATCCTCAACCCCAAGAATTTGATTTTGATGTATTTCATTGCTACAGGGAAAGAATCCTAAAGCAATGCAGTCTCGGATGTAAAATCCTCAACCCCAAGAATTTGATTTTGATGTATTTCATTGCTACAGGGAAAGAATCCTAAAGCAATGCAGTCTCGGATGTAAAATCCTCAACCCCAAGAATTTGATTTTGATGTATTTCATTGCTATAGGAAAGAATCCTAAAGCAATGCGGTCTCGGATGTAAAATCCTCAACCCCAAGAATTTGATTTTGATGTATTTCATTGCTATAGGAAAGAATCCTAAAGCAATGCAGTCTCGGATGTAAAATCCTCAACCCCAAGAATTTGATTTTGATGTATTTCATTGCTATAGGGAAAGAATCCTAAAGCAATGCAGTCTCGGATGTAAAATCCTCAACCCCAAGAATTTGACTTTGATGTATTTCATTGCTATAGGGAAAGAATCCTAAAGCAATGCAGTCTTGGATGTAAAATCCTCAACCCCAAGAATTTGTTTTTGATGTATTTCATTGCTATAGGGAAAGAATCCTAAAGCAATGCCCAAGCACAATTTATCCTGCAACCATAAATTGACATTTCTCCCAATTCAGAACTAAATTTGTTTTCTCATAAAGCTCCAAAACTTTTGCTGAGTTTTCTAAGCAGATTTCAAATTAAGTGCCAAATACAAAGAAATCATCCATGAAAACTTCTATTCCATTATCTATCATACTACTGAAGATAGACATCATACATCTTTGAAATGTTGCAGGTGCATTACACAGTCCAAAAGGCATTCTTTGAAAAGCAAAGGTTCCGAAAGGGCTAGTAAACATTGTCTTTTCTTGATCCTTAGGAGCAATAGGTATTTGATGGTAACCGACATATCCATCCAAAATCCAACAAGTCTATCTAGCAATTCTATCCAGCATTTAATCGAGAAAAGGATGAGGAAAGTGATCTTTTCGGGTGGCGGCATTTAATTTCCTATAGTCAATACAAATTCGCCATCCATTAATTTATCTTGTGGGTATAATTTCATTATATTCATTCACTTAAATAGTCACTCATCCCTTTTTCGATACATAATGTATTGGACTCACCCAAGCGCTATCCAAAATAGGATAAATAATTACAGCATCCGTACCATTTTAAAATTTCTTTCTTAACTACTTCTTTTATTATATGATTTAATCTCCTCTACGGATCAACTCTCAGTTTATGTTCTTCATCTAATAAAATTCTGTGCATAGAAATAGAAGGACTGATTCCTTTAATATCTGCTAAAGTCCATCCAAAAGCTTTCTTGTATCTTTTTAAAATTTCCAACAACTTCTGTTCTTGATAATCGTTTAACTCAGAAGATACAATAACTGGCAGGGTAGATGATTCTCCTAAAAACATATACTTCAAATTATTAGGGAGAAATTTCATCTCAATTTCAGTAGGTTTTATTATAGATGGAATTAAGCTTTTATTTCCACCTTCCATAGTGTCTAATACTTCAAATCTCTCCTAAACATACTCCAAATCTTCATTCTTCTTGTTATCTGAATTTTTTTCATTTTCAATTTCTTCTTCAAACATATTTTCATAATCCACTTCTTTTTCAAACATATTTTCAAAATGATCGCTTCTCAAATATTCACAGACCTCCATCTTAAAACATTCATTATCTTTTTCCATTGAGGGATACTTCATAGATTTCAAAATGTTAAAGGTCACCTCTTGATCATTAACTCTCATAGTTAATTCTCCTTTTTGAACATCAATTACTACTCTTCCAGTAGCAAGGAATGGTCTTCCTAAAATGATTGAAATTTCTTTATCTTCCTCCATATCAAGTGCAATAAAATTTACAGGAAAGATAAACTTATCCACTTTCACTAACAATCTTCCACCACTCCTTTAGGGTAAGTAATGGAAGGATTGGCTAACTGAAGAGTCACAGATGTAGGAGAAATTTCTCCTATTCTCTTTCTTTTGAAAGTTGATAAAGGCATAAGATTAATACTAGCTCCCATATCACATAAGGCTCTTCTAAAAAATTTTTCTCCTATAGTACACGGGATAGTGAAACTACCAGGATCTTTAAGTTTTTCAAGAAATTTTTCTGAATAATTACACTGCACTCTCTGCCGAGTGCAACAGTTTCATGATCTGTAAACTTAGCATAATCAGGCATCTGCTCTAATGCTTCAACAAAAGGAATATTTATCGTTAATTTCTTAAGGATCTCCAAAAATTTTTCAAATCTGTTATCCTTGTTTTGTTGCTTCAATGTTTGAGGAAATGGAGGTGGTGGTTTTTCAACTGTAATCTTCATTGGTTTAAATGGATAATCCAAGTTTCGATAAATCTTGTTTGAACCTTTTTCAATATTCACCGTCTCATTTTCTATTTCAACTTCTTTTTGCACTCTTGTTTCCAATGCCTTTGCACTCCTTAATTGAATAGCCTTAATTTGTTTCTTGTTTTGATCTTTTGGATTGATCTCAACATTACTTGGAAGCGTTCCAGAAGGTCTATTATAAAGTGCAGTGAAAATATGCCCCAATTGAATTTCAATATTTTTCATCGCAACACCTTGAGATTGTAATTGATTTCACATATTCAGAATCGTTTCTTTAGTAGACAACTTCTTATCCTTAAATTGTGGGTTACTATTAAATCCAGGAGGATAAGATGGTCTAAAATCAGTATTTCCTTGATTGTTCGAATTTCCAACTGGATGTATAGAACTGTTCCCTCAATATGGGTTAACATTAGCATTGCTATTGTTCCAATTGAAGTTTGGGTGATTCTTCCAACCAGGATTATAATAATTTGAATAAGGATTGTTAGATCTATTAATAGCATTCAAAGTAAGGTGTTTGAGATTCTGTTATCTGTCCAAATGAATTTCCTCCAACACTTGGGGTGGTTGAGAATAACTCATTCCATATTGATCTATTTTCTTGGAAAGGGCTGCAATTTGAGAAACTATCATAGTCATCATATCTGAATCATGAACACTAGCTACTCATTTAGGATTTACCCATTCTGAGGGCCATTGAAAATTATTATTAGCCGTTTCTTCAATTAATACATATGCTTCAACAAAAGGTTTTGACATTAACGATCCACCAGCAACATCATCTATAATTGATCTTAATGATCCCACTAATCCATTATAAAATGTTTGAATTATTAACCAATCTGGTAAAGCATAATGTGGGCACTTTCTAAGAAGATCTTTAAATCTCTCCCAAGCTTCATATATTGATTCCCCTTCAAATTGACCAAAATATGTGATATCATTTCTTAACTTAGCAGTCTTTGATGGAGGAAAATATTTTGATAGAAACTTTTGAGACAATTCTCCCTAGGATCTAATAGATCCAGGTGCTAACGAATTTAACCACGCCTTAGCTTTATCCCTTAATGAAAAAGGAAAAAGTCTAAGTCTGACAGCATCACTCGACACTCCGTTATACTTAAAAGTAACACAGAGTTCTAGAAAACTAGCGAGATGTAAATTTGGATCCTCATTAAGTGTTCCTCCAAATCGATTATTTTGTACCATTTAGATAATAACAGGTTTAAGTTTAAATGAATTAGCAGCAATATCAGGATTTTAAATATTTATATGAATTTCATCTGCTGTTGGGTTAGCATAATCTCTTAAAGGTCTTGACAATTTTCCAATATCATTTCTCTGATTATCTTGATTATTCACCATTTCGCAAGGATTTTCAGTTTGTTTTTGTTGTTTTCTAATTTTTTAACAGTACACTCTAACACCGAATTGTAAGGTACTAAACCTATAGATCCACTACGACGCATATAAAATCACACAAATACTTTAAAAAGTAAACAAACACACAATTACACACTACAAAGTAAAGGTTTTCAGTTACTATATTATCAATAGATACTGTTTATATATATATATATATTGTTTTTTTTCCTTTGATTCCTTCCTTCCCCAGCAACGGCGCAAAAAACTTAATGCGCGGACTTTATATTGCAAGAACTTATGAACTAAAATTTATATATTTATAATTATTTTGTAAAGTCTAAACATTCAACGCAAGTTTACCTATCGTATAAAGTAATACAAGGCTCTAATGGAGTCCTATTTATCGATCCCACAGGGAAGGGTGAATCTCACTATTGATAATGTAATACTGAATTCCAATGCTTAAATTGCGATTAAAGTTTAATGTTTACTTCTACTACCAAGATGCAGAAAATAGTAACAATTAAACAAACTACAATTACTTCTATATCTTAAAAATAAAATTAACTATTAGACACACACAAAACTATATATTTGAAAGGTTTTGATATATAAGAAAAGTATCTTTCCTCTTGTAATGAGAATATGATGTGTGGATGATATGGAATGATTATATAATGGTATTGTGCCAAATAAGAACATAATTGATTCTTTATCCTTAAAAGACCCCCTCTTCTAAGCAAGAAAAGAACATTAACATATCCTAAGTTTAGTTACTAAATCTAAGGCTATGTCTGGGGATACGGCACGCTACTGAGAGCTCACACTCTCCCTTTACCTAAAGGCTAACATTCGAATTTAGTTACTAATCTTGGGACCAAATTGGGGATCTCATCTTGTCACCCTGAAACCTCCAATTTGACATCCATCAAAACACATTTCCCTATTTATTTGCGCTCATTTCCCATGAACTACATAATTCATCCATGGAAATTGAATGGGTTCTTCATTGTTGTTGTAAGACATTAAATGCTTTTCGAGTTAATGTTCCACAACATATTTTAACAATCCAATTGGCCAGATCAAAAAGTAAATTAAGTTTGAAATGAAAAACCATCACAATTTCTTTAATACTTTTAAAAACACTTCAAATCCACATCAACACATCATCACATCTCTAGGCAAGAAGAAAGACAAAGGAGACTACTCAGAATTCATAGAGAAGACACAATAAAACATGAATTTTATATATAAAAGAAAAGTCATACAAACTACAAAAGAAAATACAACTTTCTCTTCCCCAATACAATTCCCTTGAAGTTCCTTTGAATCCTTTTCTATCTTCTTCGCAACACTTGATTTTCTCTTTAGAATGGAAAGAAAGATGCAATCTCTCTCTTTACTCCTTCTCCTTCACTCCTTAGAGAAGAATCCCTCTCAAATTATCACTTCTACACTCTTCTCTCCTAAGCCCTAACACTCAAAACACACTAGACTCTCTAGAATACACAAGACACACACTAAGTTTCGTCCAAAAATAGTTACTTATAAGTTAGAAAAAAAATCCCAAGAGTTTCCACAGGCATCCCTTCAAAAAGTTGCCAAAACTCTTCAAATTTGAAGTCCACCGCATCGGGCTCTGGCGGCGCCCGATAGGGCTCCGACGGCGCTCTATCGTCAAATTAATTGCTGTAGTTTCTGGAAAATAGCGCCGGCGGCTCCAGAACATGTTTTCCTCCTTTTTGCTCCTTTTTGCTCCAAATTCGTTCCTTTTTGCTTCTTTTCGCTCCAATTACCTAAAATCATCATACCTGCAACAAATCATGAAAAAAATACATTTCTTTAGAGTGTAATATCACCAAAAATGAGTAAAATTAGATACCAAAAATAACATATATTTTTGGTGCATCATAGTGTTTTAAGATGCTTAATATTAATCATATTTCACTTTCTAAACCTCATTAAACAAATCTTGATCAAGCCTAGCTCACTGCTAAGCCCTTAAGCATTAATGGGTTTCTTTGCAATTTTGGGAAAAGTTTAACTTATGATTATGATTCTCAATTCTTATCAAAGTATTGAATTATCATTAAACACCAACTAGAGGTATTCGTTTGATGGATTATTAACTCCAAAGTCAAACCCTAAGACCTTTTAATTTTAATTAGCTCTCAAATTAAAGTAATTAAAGAAATGATGAATTTATGTTTTGTGTTACAAATGTGAGTTTAGTTTCTACCATTTAATTCCCTTATGCTTCAATCATCAAAACATTCCAAATTATAATAATTTATTGCCTATTTCCCCATTTGGTTAGGCCTAAACATTTATTAAAACTTAAATTTCTTAATTTATAATTTTTCCCTTATAAGGCTTATTACTTCATAATTTAATAAATATAACTCAAACAACTTTGAAAGTTTTATATTAGCCCACTCATGTGTCAATTAAAATATCAGAGGGGAAAATGTGATTTTTCTAATTTTAATTTAATTTATATAATTATATACATGCAAAATTTGGATTTTCAAAGATAATTAAATACCTTAATCAAAATAAATTATTTATTCTTAAAAGAATTATTAGAGGTTCACCTAGACCAGCGAACCACTTGGACCAACTTCCAAGATTTTCTGAATTTTATTTTAATTATTACAATTATTTTAATTTCAGGACATTAAATTTAAAATAATATTTATATTTAAAATTAAGTTTTATATTTTTATTAAGTTTTTCTAAGGTCATGGGACCTAAAGGAACAAATTTTATATTTTTTTATTTATATTTTAATTATAAGAGTTATTTTAGTTAAAAATTAAAAAAAATCCATTTTTAAGCTTAAAAAGATTATTATTAACCTTTTAAAATTAATATCTTTATTTAAAAACTTAGGAAAATTATTTTAATGGTTCTCAAATGATCAGGAGACCAAGCGTGATATTTTAGTGGATTTTAATAATTTAGTGATTTTTAATTATTTTTAATAATTTCTTTAATTATTTAAAAAATCAAAATATGCTTTGAAATGAAATGTTTATTTTGATTACCATTTTATTTTTATAAAATTCCCAGTGTCACAAGGAACTCCCAAAACCAATTTGGTGATTTTTTTATTTTTATTTTAATCATTATAATTATTTTAATACCAAAAATTCTATGTAATTTAGAAAATCAAATTAAGTGATCAAATTAACTCTAAATGACTTAAAAACTTTTATGGGAGTTCTTTTGACCTTAAGCCACAGTTGGAAACAAAAATAACGCCAATTGCATTTATATTTAAACCATTTTATTTTTATTTTATTTTAATTAGTTAATTGCAATTAGGGTGAGTTTTAATAATTTAAATAAAAATTATATTTTTCCTCTGGTTCTCTGGTCATAGGGAACTTTCCAAAATATCTTTATATTTTTCTAATGAACATACTAATTATTGTGATTATTTTATTAAAACAGACACAATAAACTTGAAATATAGGGATCTTCTCTCAGGGACCTCCCTTGATTTTGGAAAAATTAGGAAAAATCTCTCATGCCAGAGATAACAAAAGCACTAAGTTTCATGCCATGGTGAATTGTATCTGCAAATGGAGAATTGGAAAACAAAATACTGAATTTAATTAATCACACATGCATGAAAGTGACATAAAATCATTTCCACATTATTCTCCTTTGTCCACTGAGCAAGAGGATATTTTTCTTCTATTTTTATGATTTTCTTACACCAAGTTATGGATTTTTGATGTTAGATTGATTTAAATAAATTAATTAAATCCTGAATTTTCTACTTCAGTGACGTGGTGGGAGCGCAACCTCAGCAGCTCCGAAGGCACACTTGTCGCTCCGCCATTTGACACAGTCTTCCAAGCCAGCTGCCACGCGGCCTCGCTTTATGTTTAGATCATCTGCCTGGCGCGATCCTAGCCATCCAGCCAATACACGAGGAATCCAACGGCTCCTGGTCATCATCTTCAATTGGTTCTTCCCATAGATCGTCCACACTCTAGATCTAATATCTCACTCTATACTCAACCAAATCACTTCGGGTTTGTTTCCGTAGACTCATCTGACCTAGACAAACCTATCTATACTGCTAACCTAGCCTGAAATTAACCCAACATGGATGGAGAATCGAAATAAGCTCGGGAAGGGGGGGAGAGTTAAATATCTATGTCTTAGAGGGGAGGCATCAATCAGATGGTTGCAGTAGCTTTAAGAAGGTCCACGAAGCTCCCAGATGAAGTCTCAGGTTTATGTCAAAGGCCTAAACCTGAATTCGATTAGACCAGATTTTGGGTGTTGACCAAACACTAGGTTAGGGTAGCTCTGTGATGGGGTTTTTGTAAGGGATCTTCATCTTTCAGTGTGGGGATGGTGTAGAGCCAATCAATTTATAGTTTGATGCTCTATGGGGGTGTGCCCAAATGTGTCCTGGTTTTGACTTGATTATGAGCTCAAAAATTGAGCTCACATAGTGGGAATGATGGCTGGAAGTTGGTTGGCTTGAGCTTAGGAGGGCTAGAGGAAGCTCTGGAAGAAATTGGACAGAGTCTCACATTTGGGCTAGAGGGTGTGCCTAAATGTGTCCTGGTTTTGGCTTAAAGCTCACATAGTGCCCAAGCATCTTTTTTGTTAGCTGTGAAGAGGGTGGGCTTGAATATCCATGGCTGGGGTAGGGCTCAGAGCTTTAATTTAGGTGCATTAAGACGCTTATGTGGAAGGAAGTAAGGCTCCAGCGGCTAATCAGAGTTGAACACATGGGATGGGTGAGTTTGGTTTTAAGTTTGTGTGTGGTGGCTCTCAGCTTTGGCTCCTCCGGTGTCTAAGCCGTTCGGTCAGGGTGGTCATGTGAGCCAGTGAGTAGGCCTTAATGGTGATTAATATGCCATGGTTAAGCTAAAAATGAGAAGAGATCCCCTAATTTAGGGGACCTTTGGTCCATGGCTCAAGTAGGTTGGGCTAAGTGGATTTAGGGTGGCACCAAAGGTTTATGGGAGGCTTGATTTGGTCAATTAGGTTAGGTTTGGTCACATTTGAGTCATGGGTTCAATTTGGGTCACTTGGATTTAAATTGGTGTAGGTTGGGTTCAAGCTTAAGTTACGTCAAATTGATTATTCAAAATGGTGTGTATGATTGTCATAAAGAGTTTAGAAAAGGAAGAGTTTAAAAAAGGATTGTAGCGATTCTAAATTGATTGGGAGGGTCAATTTGATGGGATTTGGACATTTGGTCAATTTTGGGGACTTTGGGTTAGGAGTGGGTTTAGGTTAGGCTAGAGAGTCTCTAGGGTTTAATTTATGGCTCAAATTGGTTTAGGTCGATGTCTTGAAGTGTTTTGGATTGAAGTTAGGTAGGGATTATAGGGTTAGAAGGTTCAGTTTGGTGACATTTGCTTATGTGGCGTATTTAGGGCAAAATTAGGGATTTTGATTTAGATTGGGTTTCGGTGCAGCTTGGGCTCAAATGTGGGTTAACTGGTGGATAAGTTTTATTTATAGGAATTTTATTAAGAGTTTAGTATTAAATTTTATTAAATCAACTTGGCTAAGGGGTTCAATTTGGGGGATTTAGGTCATATGGTCAAAATTAGGGCTTTTTGGTTTGACTTGAAATTGAGCTTGAACTTGGGTCAAATTGGACTTGGATTTGGCTTAAAATGAGATTATAAATTTGAATTTGAGTTTAGAATTGAAAATGGGGAGGATTGAAGTCAATTTGGTGGACATTGGAGATAATTTGGGCATTTTGGGCCTAAAGGGATAATTTGGGGCTTTTGGTCAAAATGGGTCAATTTGGTCAAATTGGGTCAAGTGAAGTGGTTTACATTGATTTTGGGGACATTTGAGGTGATTTTGGAATTTTTTGGAATTTTTGAATTTGGAGGAGCATTTTGCTCATTTTGAGTATTTTGGGGGTATTTTGGGAATTTTGGTAAATTTGAGGTATTTTGGGTATTTTAAGTGGTAATAAATGTTTTGAGATAATTTTTGGAGAAAATTTGGTAATTTAGGTAACTTTTGGAATTTGGTCAAAGCTAGGGTTGTAGGGGAAATTTGGTAATTTGGGAGAAGTTTTGGGGTAAGGGGTCAAAAGTTGGAATTTTTGATAGAATTGGGGTTAAATGAGAATGGTAACTTGTTTGAGCCATGGACCAAGAGAAATCCTACTTTGGATCCTCCATGTATTGGTTCTAACCCAAACCCTAGCCTAGGGCAAAGATCTTAAGGAACCACCCACATGAGTTTCCAAAAAAATAGAGGCCAAGTGTGAGGAAGTTTGGTATGTTTGGTTTAGGATTGTGAGGTAGTGTGTGAGAGTGTAATGTGCAAGTGTGTGTGCTAGCTCCTGACAAACTAGGGTCAGTCCTAAGGCGTGACCATTCTATAAGAAACTCCTCTTGAGCTTCCTTATGCTTGACCTCATCCTCCTAAGTACTTAGAGGTTAGACTTTAAGCATTTGAGAGTCCAAGTGAAGCAAAGATGTGTTTTGAATTTATATTGGGTAAGGGTCCCATCACTAGTCTTCTAAGATAGTCGCCAAGAGAACCCTATAGCTAGACCCCAAGCTAATCTAAGGAAAGACTAGACCTCAACAAAAGTGAGGTCAACACTATTATAATTTCCCCCATTTTTAAAACCTTTCATCCCCAAAATTTATGAACTTTAAAAAAAATTATCATTATACAAACGAAAAAATTAAATATAAAAAACTTTTCAAAGAAGTTTCCGAGCATGGTCAAGCCCAGATATTTCTCAGCATTTTCGTGCCTACGCTAGGCCACTGAGCCATGCCAACTATTCATGGGCTCCGTCCTTAGATCTGAGAGTGAATAGATGCATTGTTTCGCCATCGGTGATCCATAAGAACTCCAACCAGGAATAATTGTGATTGTCGATCCCTACCTAAATTGACGGTCACCAACGCTCCCACCACTATCTCTATCGCCTATAAATAGGCACCAAAAGAACTTCCACCATACAGGACTTCGATATTAAGATCTACTTGGTGACTTCGATAGAGGGTTCGACAGTCTTCTCCTCTAACCTACAGTGATCCTCACAGCCTTCCTCATCGATAAGTCCTCCTCTTGCATTTTATTTTTTTTCTTTAACATTAAATTATATAAAGTAAAATTAATTAGAGTTTAATTCAAACCAATCAAATAGCCTTGAGTTTTGGTCCAGCTCAGGTCAGCCCGAACCACCTAATCCTAAACCCAAAGTCTAGTCTAACTTGGGCCAAACCCAGGTCTAACCTAGATGCTAGCGTCAATTTTTGATGTCGTGAGTTTAAAATTTCCGTTAGAGCACTATGAAACATTTCTTAATGCATGTGTTAATTCTCATAATTCAAGGCATCCATTTGAGACCCTCCGGTGTGCGTTAAAGGGCACACTGCCTTCATCATTCTACTAGACTTTGGCAATCACATAGACGAAGGATGATCGATTTATATGGTTTGGATTGGGACATATCTAATTCACCATGTAGCATGCAAAATTGGTTAAAATTGGCTCGTCCATTGGAAAATTTGTCCAAATGACTTTGGATGACAAAATATATTTCATGGGTGCATCTGGAGCATCATTTTTACATAGGGAGGATACCCATTTTGACTTGGTTCGTGTGTGAGACTGCAATATGCAAATTGAGGCTTTTAAATTATAAATATTAAAAAGAAATCCTTTATAAGATTCTCACGCACAGAGGCTCCCTCTTTCTTCTTACGCGCCGGCTCTAGGGCTTGGCATGTTCCCTCACCCTCACCCGAGCTCACTAGTCAGTGCTCCTTGCTGGTGAACGCCCAACCATCTTCTGGCTTGCATTCATCGCCAGTCTCCCTTCTGATCCCTAGGCTTCTGCAAGCTAAAATGGTTTGCAGCCCTAGGCAAGCCTCTCGAGAACCCAAGATGTGTGAACCCGCTTGGTTCACCTCCCTCTTCATCAATGAGCACCTAGCTCTCCAGAGTTCCTTTGATGCCGACAACCCAGGCTGCCGACATCTCCTTCCATGCAAGAGAGGGATCTTGATTTCCTCCTTCGATTAGGAAGAAAAGGGCGCGATGCTCACCAGTTTTCCTTTAATCTTGGAAACCTGTATATTTTACAAGTTGTGGATCATGTTTTTGTTGACCTCATTTTTGATGAGGTCTTCCTTTTCTTCTTTTTAGTGCTTAGGATCTAGCCTTAGAGCTTTTCCTTCGACTATCTTAGAGGACTAGAATCGGGACCCGCCTTTAGAAATTCAAACCACTTCTAAACTCCCTGCAAACTCCACAAACTTGACTATAGACCCCTAATCACCTAGAGGGTTGAAATCAAATATGGAAGTTTAAAGGATGAGTTCCTATGGGACTCTTTGGCCTTAGGACCGCCTCGGGTGGCTCCGGTCCGGTGAAGGGGCCGACATACACTACACTTACACACTACATTTCCACACACTTCCTAAAACCACACCCATACCCAACTTGACCTCCTCGACTCATGTAGGTGATTCACATGGATGGTCCTTAACCCCTAAGCCCTCGCTGAGGGTTAGTGAACAACATAGTGAATGCCTCAAATGAGTCCTTTCATGGCTCATATGGGCTTGAAATGGCTTCATGGCTCAATCAAAATGATTTCACCCCACCCAAATTCACCCAATCTTCAATTTCCCAAATTTTCAATTTTTGACCCCCGGACCCTACACCTACTAAACCTACCCAAAACCCTCGAAATTACCCAAATTTTCGCAAAATCTCCAAATTACCTAAAATTTTCCAAAATCAATCCCAAACACCTCCACATCACTCAAATTGATCATCCATACCCAAAAATACCAAAAATTCCAAAAATACCCCCCAATACCCTCCAAATACCCAAAATACCCTTCTTGGCCTAAAAATCCAAAAATTCAGAAAATTCCCAGAAAATTCCAGAAAATCTCAAATATTCCCAATTTCATTTTGTCCAACTACACCATGGGCCAATTTTGTCAATTTACCCTACTTTTGTCAAAACCCCCAAATTGACCCATTTTAACCCTAAGTGAACCCAATGTCAAACCAAACCTACCCAATTGACCCCAATTTTGGTCCAATTCAATTCTAAACTTCAATTCAATATCCCAAATACCAATCTAGACCAAAATCCAAGTCCAATTTGATTGACATTTGGATCCAATCTCACTTTTGGCCTTAAAGCCCAATTTGGACCCATGACCCAAACCTAACCCAAACTCACCCAATTCATTTCCAATTAATCCCAAATCTTTTCTAAATCTTCCTTAACATTCCTACAAACAAAATACTAACATGATTTGCCCAAAATTTAGACCCAAACCCCACTCAAACTCAACCCAAAGTTAAAAGGCCCTATTTTGACCTAAACCCAAACCTAACCCAAATAGGCCCAAACCTCAAAATTAAAACCCAACCAAAGCCAAAACCTCTTTGAAACATTCCCATAAACATTTCTTAATATTTATTTTACATCAATTTCAACCCTAGCCCAACATCGGCCCAAGTTA
>JAKZJZ010002726.1:0-13972 GCA_022702705.1 Papilionanthe hookeriana x Papilionanthe teres | reverse complement strand
TGATACGACATAAACCCTCATATCTTCGAGTGCTGTTCGTATGATTCTATCATATAAATATAAGCCCTAATTAATTAAAATCGACAAAATCAAAACATTAAATGTACATTAGGACTTTCCTAAATTCAAGCCAAACAATAGACAGACGAGAAATTACCGAAGTTCGCTTCGAATCCGTAATTTCTCCTACCTTTCTTCCTTCGAATTCTCAAAACAAAATGTTCCAAACTCGATCCATTCCCTATCGAAATTCCAAAATTCAATCCTTTAAAAACTTAAACTTTGAAATTCTCGAAGAGCGGAATTATCGATTATTATCGAGAGTTTTTTAGGTGATTCCCATCACTTAAGATGTAATTAACTATAGGGCTTGCCCTTATAGGAAATTTTAAAGAACCTGAGTAATATAAATCCCGTTTAATACTTTCATATTAGCTAGTGGAATTTGTTCTGCTTATAAAATTGGTTCGCGGACCAAACGGATGTCACAAATCTTCTAGTTTATTTAATCGAGCCCCACCATCAAGCAGCATGTGTCTATCCTTAGTGAATAGATACACTAGCTTGTGGTGCGGTGCTCGTTTATATAAACTATTCGGGATGTGAGATCAGTTTGATTTCATATCTTAAAATTTTCAAATTTAAAAATTATTTTCAAAAATCAAATACTACTTTTCAAATTATTTATTTAAATTAAATTAAAAAATTCACCGACAAACTTCTGTTAGGCGACCCCTTTTCAAAATATCACACAACCTAAAAATAAGCCGTACAACTTCTGGCGACTCCGCTGGGGACAATTCCTCTCTCCATTTTAATCAAATAATTCTGCTTTCAAAAATCGGTAGTGTATCCATGTCCTTAATGGGTCAAACTACCCTTCTTTCCGTTGGGATGCTATGTTCATTTCTACCTTGAACAAGTATAGCCAACATTCTCTCGGATTTAGGAGTCACTGTTGTAGACACCCCTAAACAGAGAGGTTTCGAGATCCTTTTACCTCATTTTCGAGGTGGGGCGGACCCCCAATAAGTGTTAGTTTAGAGTGATCCTTCGAGTCGAGAAGTCTTGCATAAGACTTTCTTTTCCTCGCCAACTCCGAATCGGATTCCTTACCTTCTCTACACCTTTCGAACATTCCGTTCTAAATAAACAAACCCTCTAATAAGTGATTCTTTTAATAAGTGATTCCTTCTTATAAATACATGAACAAGAATGTGTTCGGACTCTTTCAATTCCTTTCTTTTCGTCCTAAAGAAAAGAAGCATAACTCGGGACCGAGAACCGAATCTACCCCGCGAAATGGAAGCCCCAAAGCCGATTTTCTCCTTCACCAATGGACCGGACTTCGCCGTCTATAAGGATGAGCCGCCCGACAATGGGATCATCCGATTCGGACAAGGATTTGAAAACACGAATGTCAAGATCACCGACGTTTCCCTTTTCGCACCGACGAACAAGGTATCCGAAGCTAAGAAGCCGCCGATCGAGTTCAACCTTAGGTCGACCCAAGAGTTTCCTCACCCGCAAAGGATCCCGACCGAGAGGAGTACCGCCGTCCGCGGAGGACCGTTCTTACTACCCCCACCGGTCTAGTTGTTTCGCACCTACCCCGACTTCCGCCAAATTAAAGGGGAAAGAAATCCGTAATTATGGTGAACCCGTTACCGTGGAGGGTACGGATCTTCCCGTAAGACCTTCTCGTTTTCGAAATCGGGTCCAGCTCAAGGATTCCATCACCGACAAGGACCCAAAGAAGAAACAAGTGGAAGGATCGCTAGAGAAGCCGTAGCCGCCGAAATTGCTTTCCCGGAGGAAATCCCGTAACCGCCCGAATATACACCACCGCTCGAATATACACCGCCGCGTAATATACACCGCCGCTCGAATACATACCTCTTTTGGGAGGAAGCAGGTTCCATCTCCTCTCCGCCGCGAAGATGAAGAAAATGTTCGCAAGATTGCCGCCGCATTACCTCACCCCGCATATTACAACGATAGCCGCAAGAAAAGGACTAGAACTACGCCGTTCGCTCGACCGCAAACTTTGGTAGAAAAGTTGGCAAAGAAGGAAAAGTGCCCCGTATCGGAGATTCTACGAAGGATGTGGCGGGTGCCGCCAAATCCCGTCTTGGGCCCCGAGTAGAACCCGTCATCATGACGTAAAAGCCAAGTAAAAGAATGAAGGCTAGTCCGCCCGTTGTCGTCTCGGATTACATATTAGTGGAGGATACCACCTTCCAAAGATTTGGGCCGACTGCACCATCCGGTCCTAGACCTTCCGCTGCTAGAAGGATGGTATGGCGTCCCACTACTCGGGCAGCTGAGATCGAAACAAGCAACTCGAGAAAGAAAGTCTCGCCGGAGACTCGAATCGAAGAAAGTGCTACCGCGATAAAGGGGACCCGTGGACAGCCTATCGCACGACAACCGCGAGGACGCACGTAAAGCCCCGCTAGAAGATGCCATGGAAAAGTCGAGAACCGATATCCGACGATTAGCAAAGGAAAGAGAAGAAAAGTTCGGAGACGAGATCGATTCATCGGAATTCATGGACGACGAATATGCGAAATCAACATGGTCGAAACACGAGCTTCATCGCCTTCGCAAGGTGCTCCTGCACCGCAGAAGAGAGGAGCCGTAACCGATGAGAAGGCAGCTTTCGGAGAAAGACGACACGATCGCTCAAATGGCGAAAAGGATGGAAGAGATGGCGGTAGCTCTAGCCACTCTCCGCAGTCAAGTACAACCACAAAGAGAGACCCCCCGCAGGTCATTCACATCGTAGACGGAGGAAAGGAGATTACATCCGTCAACGGGGATGATCACCGAAAAGGATACAACACAAAGTATGATCCCCGAAAAGGATATCAAGAGCTTCGTGGAACAAAGAGTGCGAGAAGCCTTAGCACAATCAAAGAGCAGGACATCCATTCGGACGGGCAGACCTTACCCGAAGAATTCGACGCCGTCCAATACCCGAAAGGCTTCATACCACCTCTCGTTCAAGACCTTCGATGGAACCGGAACCCCCGACAAGATGTCGCACACTTTCGTGCCGCTTGTTGCAATGCCGGCGGGAGCGATGAGTTACTCTTCCGACGAGCTCGTCGCAACTCGTCGTGAATCGCCTTCGACCGGTATGCGAATTACCAAATGGTTCGGTGAAGACGTTCTCGAACTAGAGAACCTCTTCATCAAGCGATTCGCCGGAGCTCCGCACCACATCACTATAGGTGATTTAGTGGTAGAGAAACAAAAGCCGAATGAAACTTTGGTGGATTACATACTTCGATGGAGGAACTTAAGCATGAAGTGTGAACCACAACTCGCAAGAACAACATGCAACCAGCATTTTACTTAAAAGCATTCATGGCCCGATAGCACTTCTCCTCAAAGGATTCACTATTAAGACCTTCGAGAAGTTGTTAAGCAAGGTCGGGAGCTTGCAAGAGGAGGCGAAGCAATTAAGTTTCGCCGACAAGACGGACAAGCAAAAGCCTGTGAAGACTTTCGAAAAGAAATCCAGGATCGTTGCAGCAGTTGACAAAGGCAAACAACCGATGCAAATACCACCGTAACGGCCGCAAAGAACCACAACAAAATTACCAAGAACCCCGACCCAACTATCAGCTCATCTCCACAAGCATGAACAACCGCCTCGTCCACAACGTACATTAAGGGAGCTTCCGAGCGGAGAATATCCGTTCAAGAATGAAGCAAGGCTCGAAAATGTTCCGTAGTCCGATGAAGACTCCAAATTTCCACGCGCGAGCCTAAAAGACCGGAGGAAGTCAACAAGAAAGGTGATCCCAACTTTTGCCCCTACCACCGGATGCTCGGGCACAAGATAGAAGATTGCATTACTTTCAAAAGTTGGCTCAACGACAACCTTCTGAAAGGGAATATAACGATCCCGAAGGAGTACATGAAGGAACCCCGTAAAGGAGGTTCCGTCAATGTTATCTCAACCGATCCCATCATTCCGATAGCATCCCTATACGACCGACGATGGATGGACTACCGCTTGGACAAGGTCTTCGAAAAGATTTTAGACAAGCATCCAAACCGCTTCGTGCGAGCTTCAATTCGTAGTTCGAGACCCGTTAAGCCGTACTATCACTTGCGATGTAAGATCCACCTCAACAGGAGACGATCGAAGAGAAGAAGAAAATCGACGAAGAAGAGAGGACCGAGGCTCCTAAGGCTGGACTAGGGGCCGCTTATCCTAGGATAGTTGTTTCGATTCGGGGAGAAATCCTCGAACCTCCGACTTTGTATGATTATCTCGCTCACTCTGTGGGATCATATAATGATAAGGGTGATGGTGTCAGCTACGTTTTGATCGTTTCTAACGATTACGTAACTAGCGACAATCCGGATATCGATTTCGATATCAACAACAATTCTCAAATCATACACAATCTCGATGAGCAAAATGATGAAGAAGACATCCATCAAGGAGGCTACGAGAGTTCAACAAGCAATGAATCTATCTGCAAGTTTCGAGGAGCTCCAATCACAATAGAAGTTAGAGCCTTCGTATCTCGAAGTTAATCCGAAGAACCCGTCATTCCGATTCAGGAAGAAACACCAGCAAGCTCAACCCTAGATTCGAAGAAATTACGAAGTTAACTTAAGAAGTGGAAGAGTTCTACCTCCGAGAATGGGTCCAAAGGACAAAGGAAAGCAGGTGGTTGTTCAAGAAGAATCAACCCCGACAGAAGAAATACCCATTCGAGAAGAAGCCGAGACACATGGAAATAAAGTGGACTACAACGTGCTAGCCCATCTTAGGAAACTACCGACCAAACCGAGCATTTACGATGCTCTCATCTTATCAAAGGAGATGAGAGAAGCCCCGATCAAGGCCTTACTTCGATCCGGAAATTTGCTTAGCTCAAATGGCCGGGAGATTCCTTAGATGAGGTTTGCTCGTTAAAGGAACAACGAGGTGTTACCTTCACGGACAATGACCTACTACTGGGGATGACGAGATCACAACCGACCGTTATACATTTCGCTTACAATCGGAAAATTTACACTCTCCGTAGTATTGGTGGATCCGAAGCATCAATCAATATAATGAGTCTTCGAATGCTAGCATACTTGGAAATTGATGCTCGCGAACTCGAAGCCGACAAAATGTTATTAAGAGGATTCAACCAGAAAGGAGAAAGAGCCCTCGGGTCAATAACACTATTAATGAAGACCGGTGACTTAGCAAAGACAACCGCAAAATTTCACATAATCGATTCGAAACATCGTTCAACGCTCTACTCGGGCCGACCATGGATACATGAAAATAGAGATGGTACCATCATCTCTACATCGTTGCATCAAATACTACGATGGAGGGGAACAAGTGCATCAAAGGTGACTTACAACCATTCTCCGTACATGAGATTGGAATCCACGAAGACGCGAACTTATTATGCACAACCGAAGAAAACAATCTTCTCCAGAGATACCATAACAAATGAAGCAAAGAAAGTTCGGGACAACGAAGAACCCGAAGTTCTAGTCCAACGACCACTCACCACTCCCTTACGGCGAGATGGTGAAGGTTTCTCCACAACTCGCATCCGAGGTCGAGGCCGGGAAGGGGCCGTGGTAGAGACGCTAGGACAGCTGGACGAGGAAACCAACCATCAATGTTGATCGGGAAGACAATTCGAAGAAGAAAAGGAAATCAAACAAGAAGCAGCGGCAATAAATCAGAAGAAGCCGCAATTCAAGATCTCCCTCGAAGATGAAAAGAATGAAGAATACAAATCAATGTACGAGAAGATTAACCACTACGTACATACTATGACCCTAACCCCGGTTCATTCTAACAAGATCGAGGGTATGGTGGTCAAAGAGGTACGTAGCGACGGTGCAAAGCCAATCAAATTCTACCGTGGTGCTTCTTCCTCCAAAACTGAAAATCATGTACAATTCGAAGATGTCACTTCATCGAATTAATGGAATTACCTTTTCGAGTGGTACTCTCCCCGTGTTCAAAATTTAATTCAACGTGGTTTCTTACCTCGACAATGGACAAAAGGCCAATCACAACATTTTGAAAAATTATGGAATAACTCCGTCGTCCACCCAATTCAAAGTATGGACTCGGATTCGCACGAGAGATCGGCCGACGATACCGAATTTTGCTTGGTTGTCACTTGCGAGCCTAATGAAAACCGCATGGAAACTACGTAAGAGCTCGAAGATTTACAAATTGGAGACGCTCCACCGTAATTCAAAGAAGAGATTAAATCTACAATAGATGAGTTAACGGAAGTTAACTTAGGTACTAGCGAAGAGCCTAGACCTACCTTTGTTAGCTCCTTACTCAATAAAGAAGACTCCGAAGAAATAATCAAGTTATTAATGGAATTTAAAGACTCGTTTTGCTTGGAACTACGATGAAATGCCGGGATTAGCTCCGCAGGTCGCAATCCATAAGCTAGGAGTGGATCCTACTTCGTCCCGACCGACAAGGTCCCAAAAGAATGCGTCTAGAAATCGAACAACAAGTCATAGCCGAAGTTAAAAAGCTAATAGACGCTAAATTTGTCCGCGAAGAACAATACCCAACTTGGCTAGCCAATGTAGTGCCGCCGTAAAGAAGAATGGTCGTATCGAATTTGTGTGGATTTCGCAGATTTAAACAAGGCATGTCCAAAGGATGAATTCCTCTACCGATCCTGCAACTAATGATCGACATCGCTTCGACACATGAGATATTTTCATTCATGGATGGATCTTCAGATACAACCAGATAAAAATGGCTCCGTAAGATGAAAAGCTTACAACATTCGTAATGCCGATCGGAGTATTTTGCTACACGAGGATGCCATTCGTACTAAAGAACGCAGGAGCAACCTATCGCAGAGCAATGACAAGAATTTTTGATGATCTCATCCACAATCAAGTCGAATGCTACGTGGACGATGTGGTCATCAAAAGCAAAGTAAAGGAAAACCACATGTATGATTTGAGAATAGTTTTCGAACGATTAAGACAATTTAACCTTAAGATGAATCCCTTAAAATGCGCCTTCGGCGTCACCTCCGGAAATTCTTAGATTCGTTGTCCGACATCGTGGAATTGAAATCGACCCGAAAAGATTAAAGCTATCTTAGAAATGCCGCCTCCCAAAACCTTAAAACAACTACGATCCTTTCAAGGAAGCCGGCATATCTTCGACGCTTTATCTCAAACTTATCGTAGGTGTCAGCCTTTCTCGGCACTAGTTAAAAAGGATGCCAAATTTATTTGGGAAGAGAAATGCCGTAAGGCTTTCGAGGACATTAAACAATATTTAATGACACCTCCCGTCTTAGCAGCCCTGGCCTCGTGTAGACCGTCGATACTTTACACCGCGACTTTAGACGACTCTCTCGAGCCCCGTTAGCCTGTGTCAATGATGAGGGTAAAGAAAATGCTCTTTACTAATCGAGCCGTCGTTTACTTCCGACGGAAGTAAGGTATCCCGCAATCGAAAAGCATTGTTTGGCCCCGATCTTCGCCGCTCAAAAGCTCGTACACTACATGCTTTCTCATAAGGTCAACTCCGATCTCGAAATTTAATCCATTGCAATACTTGATGACTCGTCCAACACTTTCCTGCAGACTTGCCGGATGGTCAATGATATTATCGCAATTCGATATAACTTTCGTGCCTCTCGCGTGCCGTAAAGGGACAAGTCTTAGCAGACTTTCTCGCAAAGACACCCTTTGCCGGCAGAATCTCCTCTCAACGACGATTTGCCGGATGAACAAATAATGAATCTAGAAGACCCCGATGATCGACGTTGGGAATTATATTTCGACGGAGCATCTTCGACACACAAAGACGAAGAATCGCAAGTGATAAGTGCCCTGTAAGGCAGGAATCGGCTAATCTTTATAACACCGGAGCGGGGGATGTTAAGGTACTCCTACCACTCGACGTAACCATGTACAAACAATGAAGCGAATATGAAGCCCTCATAACCGGACCGGAATTAACCATTCAAATGTGGGATAACGTACATCAACATCTACGGGATTCACAGCTAATCATTCAACGTATCACGGAAAGTACGTAATTTTAAAGCCAAGACTCGAGCAATACTTCCAAGATGCCATACAACTTGTTGGAACAAATTCCAAATGTGACGATCTACAAAATTCCCGTAAAAGAAAATGCTTTAGCGAGATGCTTTAGCCCGTCTCGCAAAAGAATTTGCTTGTTTGCAAGATGAATCAGCGGAAGTGTCGCTCACTGACGTCGAGTCCTATCACAAACTCGACATGACACAATACACAACCGAAAAAGAAAAAGAATCATTACAGAAGAATGACAAAAACAAAGAAGATCGAGCGATAATCATCGATGCACTCACCCGCAAACAGAAAGCTACCAGACGATAGGTCAGCTAGCCCATCGATCAAGAAAAGAACTCTGTCTTACGCATTAATAAACAACACATCAGTACAGAAGGTCTTTTGATCAAATGCGGCTAAGATGCCTAAGCGGGTCCGAGGCCCGTGAAATCGTTAAGGAGGTGCATTCAGGACTCCGTGGCGCTCACCACCGGTCCGAAGATGAAAATGAAAATTAAAAGACTAGGTACTACCGGCCCTCGATGATGACCGACCGCATGAAAATCGCCAAGAGTCGTCACCAATGCCAAGTGCACGGAGTGGTTCTACACCAACCTCCAAATGTGCTACATCCGACGATCGCGTCGCGGCCATTCGAATATCGGGGCACGTATATAGTGGGTCCAATAGAACCACCATCTTCAAAAGGACATCACTTCATTCTTGCGCTACGCATTACTTTTCCAAGCGGGCAGAGGCAGCTCCACTTAGAGAAGTGAAAGCACACCACGTGCTACGCTTTTCAAGAACCAAGTTGTCTACCGTTTCGGAGTGCCGCGCAGATCATCTCGTATAATGGGTCCGCATTCGAAGCACACAAATCAACAATTTTGTCGAGAGACACGAAATCGACCGGCGATACTCAACAATTTACTACCCAAGAGCAAACGGCCTCGCTGAGGCTTTTAATAAAACTCTCGTTCAAATCTTAAAGAAAACTTTGGACGATAATAAGAGAAATTGGCACGAGAAGTTGTTAGAAGCCTTATGGGCCTACCGGACAACCTTCAAAACTCCTACTCAAGCTACACCTTACGCTTTGGTATATGGGTCCGAGGCAGTGTTGCCCTTAGAAGTTCAGCTGCCTTCACTCAGAATTGCAGTCACAAATAAGATCACGACAGAAGAGAATGCCAAATTACGACTAGAGGAATTAGAAAGCCTGGAAGGGAAAAGACTTGCAGCGCAGCAGAATTTAGAATTATACCAAGCTAAGATGGTTCAAGCCCATGACAAATTGGTCCGCCCGAGAACCTTCAAAGTTGGTGACTTAGTTCTCGTTCTCAAGAGACCTATTCTTGCACATCGCAAGATAGGAGGAAAATTTGAACCCACTCGGGAAGGACCATTTCGTGGTCGAAGCAAGATACTCGTGAGGTTCCTACCACCTAGTGAATCGCCGGAGAGAACGACATATGCTTCCGATCAACGGACGATACTTGAAAAAGTATTACGCTACCTGATGTTTCGAAGGAATGAATTCTTCATCCCTAAGAAACACGGGCGAAGTAATTACTTATGATTGGGTCTGAACCCAAAAAAATAATAAAATCTGCTAAAATAAATAAAATTATGATAATAAAGTTTTCCTTGTTTTCTCTTCCAAATCAAAATCTCTTCCCTGATCTTATCCTACTTCATTCCTATTAAATTTAAAAAAAAATGTATATAAAAAATGTCTTTAATAAACATTTTCTTAATGTTCTTGTTCTTAGCACAGCCCCTGATCCTTTTCCTTGTCTCTTCGCAGGGAAATGTCGAACAGGCGGTTGGTCCCGAACTTTAAGAATGGCGTAAGCCTCGCACTCGATGAAAAGAGGGTGAAAGATGGAGCGATAATCGAGATCGACTCGGATTTCGCACCAGCAGAGTCTCGACGTACGAGGAAAGTGACCGGGTCCCAGCTGACCGAGAAGAACCGCCCGAGCGCACGATGATGAAAGTGGGTGGCCCAAGCCACCAATCCAAAGAAGAAGAAAAGAAAGACAAACATCGAAGAAGACAAGAAAATGAAGTCCGTAGTCGCTACAGCAGAAGGCGAGCTTATCAGCGCCACGCCCACAGCAGATTCAAGGAGTTCGAAGGGCTACTCTCACAAAGAACGCAACGAAGAAATAAGAATCGCCGTATCCGTAAGATGTTAACAAAACTAGCTGCGGACCAGCGCGACGAGACAGTTGCTAATGCCAGTTCATACGCTTCAAGGACACCGGTTCACCAGGAACCTGAAGAAAGGAGACCAGCTCCTAGGATAACGAAAGAACCGGGGAAATCTCACAAAGATCGAAGAAAGAAGGCCGCCACGCCACCGGATAGAACCACTAGCAATGCATGACCTTGTTGCAGAAGCAACCTCGGGGATGTCCCGACATGCATCATCCCCGAGGAGCCGAGGTATGCGAGGAGAACGTGAAGGAATTGAACCGTATATCCCACAATATGTCACTGTGCCTCGCCATCTCAGCATCTTTCCGAATACGAGCCGGAGAGAATGCGTAATGTCGAAAAGAAAACCTTTCGAATACTTCGAAAGAATTAAAGGCGTAAGAATCAATATACTAGAGGGCCTCGAGCTACATACGTACGTATTCTCGTAGTATGAACAACAACAAATCGTGGATTGTATCCGGATTTGAAAAGAATGGGCCGAGTAGGCCGCCTAAGGGAAAACACATACTCGAACCCCGGAGATGGATGCCGTGGAAGGGAAGAATCACAATACAATGTGGATGTCGTTACAACTTTGCGGAGGACAGGAAGGGAAACCCACCGGAATACTCCGTCATGGGCAAGTGGATCCGATGCCATTAGTCATCAAGAGAATGGTAAAGAGATTGATAACATGGAGGGTACGCGCGCAGATTGCATACCCAATAGTCGCATTATCAACATCTACAAACAGAGTGACCGCATACCCCCACATATAGATCACCACGACTTTGTCGACCCTTCGCACGCTCTCTTTCCCGAACGAGTGTAACATCATGTTCGGATCCGACCTCCGTATAGCAGGCCCGTGTGAGTTCCGAGGGCCGCTGAAGATACCGTTACCGGTAGGTTCCGTCATGATACCGAAGGGCAACGGAGCAGTATGTCGCTAAGCATTGCATACCAGGAGTACCGATGAAGCGGATCTCGCTTACTTTCGAAGGATGGACGACGAGAAGACACCTTACCATTTCCAGCCGAACCGGAGCTAGAGAGCCTCCGACCTTACGAGCTTGCGAGTTACATGGGAGATATCACACCTCCAACGTACATCCATACGGTATCCTTGCCAAGGATGGCTTGGAAGGTGATGTTATTAACCATGTACCCCACTATTCGTACATGGATTTTTGACGGATGTTTCTTTTGATGGATCGACGAAGATCATACATAGTCCGTTTCGAGTCTACATGGATTGTATGAAATATATGCCGCATCAAGTTGTACGATGTATCTTCGACATGATTGGAATGAAAGTGACCATGTCACATTTTTGGCCTTCACCTCTTTTATGCAAATTGATCGGGAAACGCTATTAAAGTTAAATGAACTTCGAACAAAGAACAAAAAAGAAAAAAAAAAGAGAATAAAAGAAAACTTTCCTTAAAAATTTAAAAATGACGAACACCAAATTCACATGAACATTAAATAAACGATAAAATAAATTTGAATCATTAAAAGACAAACAAAATGAACATAAATCTAAAATCAAATTCTCAATCAAATTTCAAATTAAATCTCAAATCAAATTCTCAATCAAATTTCAAATTCAATCCTTCCAAATTTCAAATCAAATCTAAATCAAATTTCGAATTCAAGCTTTCCAAATTTCAAAACAAGTTTCAAATCAAATTTCAAATCAAATTTCAAATCAAATTTCAATCGATTTCAAATTCAATCTTCCAAATCTGAAATCCAATCCGTCCTACCCTCTCCCTTGTCTGGGATGGAAGCAGTTGATTCCATTGACACGGATCGAATCTGATGGCGAGGAATTGTATCCAATCTAAACCAGTCGACTTCCGATTAACTCTTTTGAATCTGGGATATGTAGCATCTACATATTCCCTTCTAATCAATTTCCTTCCATGAAAGTCTTTTACAACTTTCATGAAATTCTCGAAACACCAAAATTTCACACTTTTCAAATCAACATTACAAATCTTTGCAAAGTCAATGACTACATCAAATTCAAACTTTTTGGGTCAAGGATTTTACATCCAAGACTGCATTGCTTTAGGATCTTTTCCCTATCGCAATGAAATACATCAAATTCAAACTTTTGGGTCGAGGATTTTACATCCAAGACTGCATTGCTTTAGGATCTTTTCCCTATCGCAATGAAGTACATCAAATTCAAACTTTTGGGTCGAGGATTTTACATCCAAGAATGCATTGCTTTAGGATCTTTTCCCCATCGCAATGAAGTACATCAAATTCAAACTTTTTGGGTCGAGGATTTTACATCCAAGACTGCATTGCTTTAGGATCTTTTCCCTATCGCAATGAAGTACATCAAATTCAAACTTTTTGGGTCAAGGATTTTACATCAAAGACTGCATTGCTTTAGGATCTTTTCCCTATCGCAATGAAATACATCAAATTCAAACTTTTGGGTCGAGGATTTTACATCCAAGATCGCATTGCTTTAGGATCTTTTCCCTATCGCAATGAAATACATCAAATTCAAACTTTTGGGTCGAGGATTTTACATCCAAGACCGTATCGCTTTAGGATCTTTTCCCTATCGCAATGAAATACATCCAATTCAAACTTTTGGGTCGAGGATTTTACATCCAAGATCGCATCGTTTAGGATCTTCTCCCTATCGCAATGAAGTACATCAAATTCAAACTTTTGGGTCGAGGATTTTACATCCAAGACTGCATTGCTTTAGGATCTTTTCCCTATCGCAATGAAATACATCAAATTCAAAAACTTTTTGGAGTTGAGGATTTTACATCCGAGACTGCATTGCTTTAGGATCTTTTCCCTATCGCAATGAAATACTTCAAATTCAAATTCTTTTGGGTCGAGGATTTTACATCCGAGACTGCATTGCTTTAGGATCCCTTCCCTATTGCGATGAAATACATCCAATTCAAACTTTTAGGTCGAGGATTTTACATCCAAGACTGCATTGCTTTAGGATCTTTTCCCTATCGCAATGAAATACATCAAATTCAAAAACTTTTTGGAGTTGAGGATTTTACATCCGAGACTGCATTGCTTTAGGATCTTTTCCCTATCGCAATGAAATACATCAAATTCAAATTCTTTTGGGTCGACGATTTTACATCCGAGACTGCATTGCTTTAGGATCCTTTCCCTATTGCGATGAGATACATCCAATTCAAACTTTTGGGTCGAGGATTTTACATCCAAGACTGCATTGCTTTAGGATCTTTTCTCTATCGCAATGAAGTACATCAAATTCAAAGTTTTGGAGTTGAGGATTTTACATCCGAGACTGCATTGCTTTAGGATCTTTCCCTATTGCGATGAAATACATCAAAATCAAACTTTTCGGAGTCGAGGATTTTACATCCGAAACCGCATCGCTTTAGGATTCTTTCCCTATCGCAATGAAATACATCGATTCAAATTCTTGGGTCGAGGATTTTACATCCGAGACCGCATCGCTTTAGGATCCTTTCCCTATTGCGATGAAATACATCCAATTCAAACTTTTGGGGTCGAGGATTTTACATTCGAGACTCGCATCGCTTTAGGATTCTTTCCCTATCGCAATGAAATACATCAAAATCAAACTCTCGAGGTTAAGGATTTTACATCCAATACCGCCTTACTCCGAGATCTCTCCTCATTGTAATGATTCAATCCAATC
>JAKZJZ010002725.1:0-13988 GCA_022702705.1 Papilionanthe hookeriana x Papilionanthe teres | reverse complement strand
TGCGGAGTCTTCATCGAGGCTATGGAACATTTTCGGTCTTGCTTCATTTTTGAACGGATATTCCCTGCTCGAAGCTCCCTCGATGTACGTTGCGGACGAGGCGGTTGTTCATCTTGCGGAGATGAGTGATAGACTGGACCGGAGTTCTTGGTAATTCGTTATGGTTCTTTGCGGCCGTTACGGTGGTATTTGCATCGGTTGCTTGCCTTTATCAGCTGCTTGCAATGATCCGGATTTCTTTTCGAAGGTCTTCACCGGCTTCGCTTGTCCGTCTTGTCGGCAAAATTTAATTTCTTCGCCTCTTCTTGCAAGCTTCCGGCCTTGCTTAACAACTTCTCGAAAGTCTTAATAGTGAATCCTTCGAGGAGAAGTGCTATCGGACCGTGAATGCTTTTAAGTAAGATGCCGACTGCATGTTGTTCTTGCAGTTGTGGTTCACACTTCATGCTTAAGTTTCTCCATCGAAGTATGTAATCCACCAAAGTTTCGTTCGGCCTTTGTTTCTCTACCACTAAATCACCTATAGTGATGTGGTGCTGAGCTCCGGCGAATCGCTTGATGAAGAGGCCCTCTAGCTCTGAGAATGTCTTCACTGAACCATTGGGTAATTCTGCATACCAGTCGAAAGCGATTCTCGACGGACTCGCGACGAACTGTCGGAAGAGTAGTGCATCGCTCCCGCCGGCATTGCAACAAGCGGCACGAAAGTGTGCAACATCTTGTCGGGGGTTCCCGGTTCCGTCGAAGGTCTTGAACGAGAGGTGGTACGAAGCCTTTCGGGTATTGGACAGCGTCGAATTCTTACGGGTAAGGTCTACCCTTCCGAATGGATGTCCCGTTCTTCGATTGTGCTAAGGCTTCTCGCACCTGTCGTTCCACCAAGTTCTTGATATCCTTTTCGGGGATCATACTTTGTGTTGTAGCCTTTTTGGCGATCATCCCCATTGACGGATGTAATCTCCTTTCCTCCGTCTACAATGTGAATGACCTCCAGGGGTGTCTCTCTATGTGGTTGTACTTGACTGCGGAGAGTGGCCGGAGCTACGGCCATCTCTTCCATCCTTTTCGCCATTTGAGCGATCGTGTCGTCTTTCTCCGAAGCTGCCTTCTCATCGGTTCCGGCTCCTCTCTTCTGCGGCTGCGGGAGCACCTTGCGAAGGCGATGAAGCTCGTGTCTCGACCATATTGATTTCGCATATTCGTCGTCCATGAATTCCGATGAGTCGATTTCATCTCCGAACTTTTCTTCTCTTTCTTTTGCCAACCGTCGGATATCGGTTCTCGACTTTTCCATGGCATCTTCTAGCGGAGCTTTCTGTGTGTCTTTGCGGTTGTCATGCGATAGGCTGCCGGGTCCCTTTTCACGAGTCCCCTTTATCGCGAGTAGCACTTTCTTCGGATTCCGGCCTCTGGCGAGACTTTCTTTCTCGAGCTGTTGTTTCGATCTCAATCGCCCGGTAGTGGGATGCCATACCATCCTTCTAGCGACGGAAGGTCTAGGACCGGATGGTCGTCGACCAAATCGTTGGAAGGTGGTATCCTCCCTAATGCTGTAATCACGAGACTACGACGGGCGGGCTAGCCTTCATTCTCTTGCTTGGCTTTTACGTCATGACGGCGGGCTCTGCTCGGGGCCCAAGACGGGATTTGGCGGCACCCGCCCTATCCTTCGTAGAATCTCCGATACGGGCGGTTTTCCTTCCTTGCTAACTTTTCTACCAAAGTTTGCGGTCGAGCAAACGGCGTAGTTCTAGTTCTTTTCTTGCGGCTATCGTTGTAATATGCGGGCGGAGGTAATGTGGCGACAATCTTGCGAACATTCTCCTCATCCTTTGCGGCGGAGAAGGGCATGGAACTTACTTCCTCCCAAAAGTGGTATGTAGTCGGGCATCGGTGTATATTACGGTAGCGGTGTATATTCGGCGTGTATATGCCGGAATTTCCTCCAGGAAAGCAATCTCGGCGGCTACGGCTTCTCCGGCGATCCTTCTACTTCTGTTTCTTCTTTGGGTCCTTGTCGGTGACGGAATCTTTGAAGCTGGACCCGATTTCGAAAACGAAGGTCTTACGGGAAGATCCGTACCCTCCACGGTAACGGGTTTACCATAGTTACGGATTTCTTTCCCCTTTGATTTGGCGAAGTCGGGGTAGGTGCGGAAACAACTAGACCGGTGGGGGTAGTGAGAACGGTCCTCTCGCGGACGGCGGTACTCCTCCTAGTCGGGATCCTTTGCAGGGGAGGAAACTCTTGGGTCGACCTAAGGTTGAACTCAAGCAACGGCTCCTCAGCTTCAGATACCTTGTTCGTTAGTGCAAAGAGGAAGACGTCGGTGACTTTGACATTCGTGTTTTCAAATCCTTGTCCGAATCGGATGATCCCATTGTCGGGCAGCTCTTCCTTATAGACAGCGAAGTCCAGTCCATTGGTGAAGGAGAAAATCAGTTTCGGGGCTTCCATTTCGCGGGGTAGATTCGGTTGTCGGTCCCAAGTTATGCTTCTTTTCTTTAGGACGAAAACGAAAGGAATTGAAAAGAGTCCGAACTCATTCTTGTTCATGTATTTATAAGAAGGAATCATTTGTTAAAAGAGTCACTTATTAGAGGGTTTGTTTATTTAGAACGGAATGTTCGAAAGGTGTAGAGAAGGTAAGGAATCGGATTCGAGTTGGAAAGGAAAAGAAAGTCTTAAGCAAGACTTCTCGACTCGAAGGATCATTCCTAAACTAACACCTATTGGGGGTCCACCCCACCTCGAAAATGAGGTAAAAGGATCTCGGAACCTCTCTGTTTAGGGGTGTCTAAACGAGTGGCTCCTAAATCCGAGAGAATGTTGGCTATACTTATTCAAGATAGAAATGAACATAGTATTCCAACGGAAAGAAGGGTAGTTTGATCCATTAAGGACATGAATATACTTTCGATTTTTGAAAGCGAGATTTATCCGATTATAATGGAGAGAGGAATTTTCCCAGTGAGTCGCCGGAAATCTGTCGGCATATTTTTAGGTCGTGTGTTTTATTTTAAAAGAGGGGGGTCGCCTAACGAAGGCTGTCGGCGAATTTTTAATTTAATTAAAATAAATAATTTGAAAAGTAGTATTTGATTTTGAAAATAATTTTAAATTTGAAGGTTTTAAGATATGAGATTAAACCGATCTCACATCCTAAATAGTTTATATAAACGAGCACCGCACCATGAGCCGTGTATCTATCCCTAAGGATAGACACACCGCTTGACGGTGGGGCTCGATTAAATAAACTAGAAGATTTGTGACATCCGTTTGGTACTGCGAACCAATTTTATAAGCCGACAAAATTCCCTCGCTTAATATGAAAACATTAAACGGGGTTTATATTACTCAGGTTCTTTAAAATTCCCTATAAGGGCAAGCCCCATAGTTAATTACATCTTAAGTGATGGGAATCACCTAAGAAAACTCTCGATAATAATCAATAATTCTACTCTCAAGAATTTCAAAGTTTAAGGGTTTCGATGGATTGAAATTTGGAATTTCAATAGGGAATGGATCAAATTTGAAACATTTTGTTTTGGGAATCCAAAGGAAGAAAAGTAGGAGAAATCACAGATTCGAAGCGAACTTCGGTAATTTCCCGACTATCCTATTGTTTGGCTTGGATTTAGGGAAGTCCTAATATTTATTTAAATGTTTTGGTCTTGCCGATTTTAATTAGTTAGGGCTTATATTTGTATGATAAAATCACACAAATAGCCTCGAAGATGTGAGGGTTTATGTCGTATCGAACGACTACCTCGGAATCCTAAAACCGGTTAGGGCTTAATTTACATGACCCGATCATGCAAATGCCTAACAAAGGTTGAGGGTTTATGTTGCACTTAGGCAAACTACCTCGAAGTCCTATGGCTTTGTTGTTTAGTTCTAGGAAAGTTTTGCGATGTGGATTCAAGTTTCTGCGACGACGATGGCCGTGCTGCCCACCATGCTCCGAGCTCCTTGTTGTTGTAGAGGTTTAGTTTTAGAAATCATAAATCAGGGGATGAGAAAAGTGTTTTGGTTTAGAGAAATCTTAATTTCCAAGTGTTTTTTGTGTTTTAATTAAAACAAATCTTAAAGTTGATTATAACGACACCGGTTAAGATCCCACGGTTCCATCCTTCCGGCATCATTATTTTTATCGGATTCACTTAGTCCAGATGAATTTGCTAAACTCAGCTGAATGAGTTCCACACTTTCATTTAGACCGTGGGAAATCCCGTTAGCAACACGTATGTTACATCATCCGAGGTATTCCCGATCATCCGACGGGACGTTTTAATTTAGTTGTAATTGTAGTTTTGTGTTACGTTTGTGATTAAATTTTGAGTTGTTTTATATTTTGAAATGTTGTGGCGGTGAATTTTATCTTGCAATGACTTTTAACTTAGTTTTGGTTTCGGTTTTAGAGACTATCCTAAAGGTGTGGGTTTTCATGCAACGAGTTGTTTATCATGCAGAAAAGTAAGTGCGATGCGATTAATGAAATTGCAAGAAAGTAAATTGCGATAAAGTAGATTGCAATAAAATAAAAGCGTACTCGGAGGGTCTTCCCGTCATCCCAAGCTGCACTTAAAACACAATTGGAATATTTAAGCAAGTTCCTAGGTAAAGCTAAGGTAAGGGTTATGGTTTTCTACCAAATTCTAATCACTATAGCTAGTAATCTCCTATGACGTCTAGGTTCTTTGTGTTTTGGTTTGAGGACGATTTTCTTCATCGAAGAATAATTAAGTTCGATTGTTCTTATGAACATCCTATCATATCGAGGAAGTGCTTAAGACAAATCTTAAACATCTTTTCAATATTTCTAGGATTGTTTTAAGTCCAAATGAATTTAATTATACAAATGAATTAATCGTCAGGAATTCGAGTTTTGTTAACTTGCTCGGTGAACTAGGACATTCGAATATCGTATAAGTGAAGTAACATTTCATTTAATGTTCTACTTAGGAGTTATGATGACTAAAGCATTTGAGGGTAAATTGGTGTTCAGATGATTTGTGATTTAGTTTAATTTCAATTAATGAGTTTAAATTTGGAATAGTGTTCAAGTTGCTTTATATTTAATTTCTTTCTGTTTTAGGTGATGTTATATTTAATTTAATTTAATTTAATTTAATTGAGTTTTAATTTAATTTAATTCAATTTAATTCAATTTAATTTGATTTGATGTTACATTAATTAATTTGATTTGATTTAGTTTTAATTTAATTTGATTTAATTTAATTTAATTTGATTTAATTTAATTTAATTTAATTTAATTTAATTATTTAATTTAATTTAATTTTATTTAATTTAATTTAATTTAATTTAATTATTTAATTTAATTTAATTTGATTTAATTTAATTTGTTTAATTTAATTTAATTTAATCTTTAATTTAATTTAATTTTTAATCTTAATTTAATTTAATTTAATTTAATTTATTTTATTTTATTTAATTTAATTTTAATTTAATTTTATTTTTTAATTTTAATTGAAATTTTTAAAAGAGTTTAATAATTTAATTTTAGTTTAATGATTAAGTCTTTTAATATTTTGAATTTGAGTTATTATTTTAATTAAGAATTGAATATTAATGAGATAATTAATTTAGGGATTTTTAAATTAAAGAATAAATCTCTTCCTAATAATATCCCTATTTTAATAATTTCAATTTTATTATTCTTCCAAATTTAATCCATTATTTAATTAAAGTTTAATCATTTTAAAATTGCTTAATGGGTTTCTACCCTTTAATTATTTAAATTTCAATCATCCAAATCAGATTAGGATCAAATATTTTACTTGTTAATTTTTTATTAAACCTAAAGTTTTAATTAAGGGTTAAAAAATTTTAATTACCACTTTACCCTTTAAGCTTAATAATTTCATAACTCACTAAATTGAATTCAAATGAACTTGAAATTTTTATGTGACTTCACTCATATATCAATAAAGACATGAGAGGAGAAAATGTGATTTTTCTGTATTTAATTTATTTATATAATTATTTTTGGTAGAAAATAGAGATTTTCAAGGAAAATTTAATAACATGACCAAGGGAAAGTTTCTGTCCTTAAGAAAATTAGGGGACATTCCTAATGACCAGAGGACCACTTGGACCAATTTTGGTGATTTTTTGAATTATATTATTTTTATTATAATTATTTTAAGTTTTGGAGTGTTAATTAATTTAAAAATAAAATAAATGTTGAAAAATGAATTTTATATTTTTCAAAAATCTCTCTGATATCAAGGAAATCAGAGAAGCAAATTTTGCAATTTTCTGATTTTTCTATGATTTATTATAATTATTTTAGTGAAAATGCTAGAAAATACATTTTTTTTAATTTTAAAATTACCTTAAAGCTTTAAAATTTAATATCTCACTAAATAGACCTAAGAAAAATATGGGGTTTGTTCCTAAGTGATTAAAATTCAAAATGTGACATTTTGGTGAATTTTATTATTTTTGTGATTTTTATTATTTTTTAATTATTAAAAATATTAAAATATTATTAAAAATCAACTTTTTTAGAAAATTGAAATTTTAATTTTCTTAGGTTCCCCTGATATCAGAGAGGCTCCAAAACCAATTTGGTGAATATTTGAAAGGTATTTTAAAAGTTATGAATTTTTAAAGTTTAAAATGACTAAGTGGCTTAATCGACCCAATTAGTGGGGCTAATCAAGTCCAATTGACCTCAAACTTTTATGGTGGATTCCTCTGATCCTAAAGGTCAGTGGAGAATTGATTTCAAGTCGATTTGATGCATGGTTAACTCTAATTAATTAGAGACCTATTTTGGGTGTTTAAGCCGATTAGGGTTGTTTTAAATGAACTAACTCAAAACCTATTTTTCCTAGGGTCCTCTGGTCATAAGAAACATCCTCAAATTTTCCTAGAATTTATTTCACAATATGCTATTTATTGGAATTAAAATACTCAAAACAGTAACATGAACTTGAAAAATCAATAACTCTTCATAGGGATGGCCTCGACTTTGGAAAATTCGGGGAATGTTCCCGAATTCGGAGGCTTAAAAGCCTCATGGTCTCATGCCATGGTGAATTGTATACATGCATGGAGAATTAAAAGTATGCAGAGAGTAAATAAATTATAAAAAATAAAATACTTGATGAAATTAAATGATTTCTTTTCCACATTATTCTCCTCTGTTCACCGAGCGAGAGGGTATTTTTATTTTATTTTTCTGATTTTTCTACACGAGTTATGAATTTTTGAAGTTTAGGGAATTAAATAAATCAAAAAATACCCTAATTTTCTATTTATCCACGCGGCGCCAACTCATCCTCGGCATCTCCGAAACGCCGCGTGTCGCGCTCCCATTCGACGCCGCCACTTGAGTCAGAAGCCCGGGCCCCGCGGTTCTTGTACCATCTCCTGGTCCGACGCCATCCGAGCCGTCCGTCCGCGCGTGTATTGAATGGACGGCATCCGTTCATCGTCCCCGAGCGTCCTCGCCCGAGAGCCGTCCACACTAAATCCCAAAGATCTCACTCGATACTCGATGGATTTTCATATTCTTATGCTCTATGGATTCGTCTTGAAGAGACGAACACATCTATACGGTTATCATGCATTGAAATTAAGGCATTCGAAATGGAGAATCTCCGAAGCTCGGGATGAAGAATTAGCTCATACCTTTGCTCGGAGAAGTGTGGCTTCGATCCGAGAGTTGTTGCACCTTCGAGTGGATCCCGAGCAAGCTCCGGATGAAGTCTCCGGTGCAGTGAATTGTCTAGATGTGATTTCGACCAAGCCCGATCACAAAGCTTGGAGGCTGGAGCAGCCGGGTGGCTCGGAGATGGGGCTTTTGCTGGTGGACACCTTCCCTTGGTCTGGTGAAGGTGTAGAACCAATCAATTTGGGAATTGGCTCACTGTGGAGAAGTGTCCTGGTTTTGGGTGGAATTTCGGTTGGGAAATTGGATTTTATCGAGTGAGGATTAGAGGCAAATTGACACCGGGGATCAAGCTGCTCTAAGGGTGGAGAAGGGTTTGGAACAATTTTGGCGAGTTTCGGCAAGGTTTGTGCAACTCTCTTCCATGGCCGTGAGGGTGAGGGGTTTAAATAGGAGAGGTCTGGAGAGCCTTCCGGGGGAGTTGAGGCATGGGATCGAGCTTGCTGCAGTGAGGAGAAGAACGACCATAGTGACCATTTGGCATGGGGCGGCTCGGCAAGTGGGAATTCCGAACTTTGGCTCCTCCCGAGGTCTCGGCCATGGTGTTTTCCGGCGATCCAGGCGGCTGGCCGTGCAGGCATGGGTCACCCTCGGGTCCGAGTGGGTCGGGGGTGGAGGTTTGTGCAATCAATTGGCAATTGCCATGTGTAAAGGCTTTGAATTAAAATGGAATGGGGAGGGGGTCATTTTGGCCTTAATTTGGTCAACCCATTGGTTTGGGTTGGGTGCACCTCCCCATGGCCTCGATTTTGGGTTGAGAGGATCGGTTGGGTCGACCGAGGGAGAGTGGTGTGGTCTCTATCCATGATGAGGTGGCTAAACATGGTTTAGTGTGTGACATGCTTAAGGTAAAAAATGCTTAATGAAAGATTAGGAAAGGGGCCCCTCCTTTTACCATTAATGGCATGGTCACATGTCGAAGCCTTCCATGGCTTCATGTGGCTTGTCCATGGCTTGCATGGCTTGTCTTAGGCTTGGGGAAAGTTGAGTCAATTTCATGGAAATGGGTTTTAAGAATTTTGGATATTTTGGTGAAAATTTGCATGAAGCTTGATTTGGAATGGTTTAATTGATGATTTTGAAACGTAGGGGTGATTTTGATTAAATGGATGATGAGGGGAAGTGCCATGTGGGCTTTGGATGGATTTGGGCTTTTGAATGTGGTGAAGTGGGCTTTTAGGAAAGTTTAAGGGGAATGGGCTTTTTGATTTTAGGATGGGCATTTGGGTAAAGATTTTGTGAATAACTTTGTCAAGTAAATGTCATAATTGGTTTAGGGATGTTCTATGAAGGGCTTGGAGTCAATTTGGTGTGATTTGGAGTTGAATTGGTTTGAATTTGGGTTTATTTGGTAAGTGGGCCTATGTAAGTCCAAATGGGCCAAGTTGGGCTAATGTTGGGCTAGAGTTGAAATTGATGTAAAATCAATGTTGAGAAATGTTTATGGGAGTGTTTCAAAGAGGTTTTGGCTTTGGTTGGGCTTTGATTTTGGGGTTTGGGCTCATTTGGGTTAGGTTTGGGTTTAGGTCAAAAATGGGCCTTTTAGCTTTGGGTTGAGTTTGAGTGGGGTTTGGGTCTAAATTTTGGGCAAATCATGTTAGTGTTTTGTTTATGGGAATGTTAAGGAAGATTTAGAAAAGATTTGGGGTTAATTGGAATTGAATTGGGTGAGTTTGGGTTAGGTTTGGGTCATGGGTCCAAATTGGGCTTTAAGGCCAAAAGTGAGATTGGATCCAAATGTCAATCAAATTAGACTTGGATTTGGTCTAGATTGGTATTGAGGATGTTTAATTGAAGTTTAGAATTGAATTGGTCCAAAATTGGGGTCAATTGGGTAGGTTTGGTTTGACATTGGGTTCACTTTGGGTTAAAATGGGTCAAATTGGGGGTTTTGACAAAAGTAGGGTAAATTGACAAAATTGGCCCATGGTGTAGTTGGACAAAATGAAATTGGGAATATTTAGGATTTTTTGGAATTTTCTGGGAATTTTCTGAATTTTTGGATTTTTTTGACGAGAGGGGTATTTTGGGTATTTGGAGGGTATTGGGAGGTATTTCTTGGAATTTTTGGTATTTTTGAGTATGGATGATCAATTTAAGTGATTTGGAAATGTTTGGGGATGATTTTTGAGAATTTTGGGTAATTTGGAAATTTTTGAGAAATTTGGGTAATTTTAAGGGTTTTGGGTAGGCTAAGCGGGTGTAGGGTCTCGGGGGTCAAAAATTGAAAATTTGGAAAATTGAAGATTGGGTGGATGTAAGTGGAAAGAAGTCATTTTGGTTAAGCCATGAAGCCATGTCAAGCCCATATGAGTCATGAAGGGACTCATTTGAGGCATTCACTTATGTTGTTCCTAACCCTCTTAGCCGAGGGCTTAGGGGTTAAGGATCATCCATGTGAATCACCTACATGAGTCGGGAGGTCAAGTTAGGTATGGGTGTGGTTTTAGGAGGTATGTGGAAGTGTAGTGTGTAGGTGTAGTGTATAAGTGTAGTGTGTGTGTAAGTCGGCCCCTTCACCGGACCGGGCCGCCGGGTGAGTCCTAAGGCCGAAGAGTCCTATAGGAACTCATCCTTTAAACTTCCACATCCGATTTCAACCCTCCAGGTGATTAGGGGTCTACAGTCAAGTTTGTGGAGTTTGCAGGGAGTTAAGAAGTGGTTTGAATTTCTAAAAGGTGGGTCCCAATTCTAGTCCTCTAAGATAGTCAAAGGATAAGCCTAAGGCTAGATCCTAAGTACTAAAGAGAGAAGAGAAGACCTCATCAAAAATGAGGTCAACAGTAGTAGGTCTCCATACCATCCTTCTTGCAACTGCGAAACCTAGGACTGGATGGTCTGTCGGCTATATGCTTGAAGGTGGTATCCTCCCTAATTTACATACCCGATACAACAACGGGTGAACTGGCTTTAATCTTCTTCTTTGGTTTTGTTGACCTCATTTATAATGAGTCAATACCTTTTGACCTAAAAAGTTAACATTGGCCAAAGTGGTCAAACCAGACCCAATGACCAACCCTGTTGACCCCATAGGTCACCCTTTTGACCTAAAAAGTCAACATTAGTCAAAATGGTCAAACCATACCCAATGACCAACCCTATTAACCCCATAGGTCAACCTTTTGACCTAAAAAGTCAACTTTGGTCAAAATGGTCAAATCTGACCCAATGACCAACCCTGTTGACCCCATAGGTCACCCTTTTGACCTAAAAAGTCAACATTAGTCAAAATGGTCAAACCAGACCCAATGACCAACCTTGTTGACCCCATAGGTCAACCTTTTGACCTAAAAAGTCAACTTTGGTCAAAATGGTCAAATCTGACCCAATGACCAACCATGTTGACCCCATAGGTCACCCTTTTGACCTAAAAAGTAAACATTGATCAAAATGGTCAATCCAGACCCAATGACCAACCATGTTGACCCCACAGGTCAACCTTTTGACCTAAAATGACAATTTTGGTCAAAATGGTCAATCCAGACCTAATGACCAACCTTGTTGACCCCACAGGTCAACCTTTTTACCTAAAATGACAATTTTGGTCAAAATGGTCAATCCCGACCCAATGGCTAACCCCATCGACCACACGAGTCAACCTTTTGACCTAAAATGACAATCTTGGTCAAAATGGTCAATCCTGACCCAATGACCAACCATGTTGACCCCACAGGTCAACCTTTTGACCCAAAATGATAATTTTGGTCAAAATGGTCATTCCAGACCCTATGACCAACCCTGTTGACACCACAGGTCAAACTTTTGACCTAAAATGACAATTTTGGTCAAAATAACCAATCTAGATCCAATCACCAACCTTATTAACCCAATGGGTCAACACAAGACCTAAAAAGTCAATTTTGGTTAAAATGATCAATTTTTGATCAAATAACCAGTGACATGTTTAAAACCCCACAATGTCAAAAATTGATCAAATTAATTTCAAAAATTATTTTGATTAATTAAATTTACTAATAATTTAATTTTCAATATTTTAATTAATGATAAAATTAAAATGAAAATGAAATGAAGATTAAATTAAAAGTCATAAAATGATAAAATTAATCAAATAATTGATCTCAAAATTATTTTGATTAATGAATTAAATTTCAATTTTTAATTAATGACATAATTAATTAAAATGAAAAATTAAATTCAAAAGCCATAAAATCTCAAAATCCACAAATTAATTAAAAATAATGGAATTAATCAAATAATTAATCCCAAAATTATTTTTAATTAATTAATTGATCAATAATTTAATTTTCATGTTTTAATTAATGACTTAATTAATTAAAGTGAAAATTAACATGAAAAGTCATGAAAAGAGACAAAAATCAATTTTAATAACATGGATATTAATCAAATAATTAATTTGGAATTATTTCCAATTAATTATTGATTAATAAAATAGTTTCCAATATTTAAATAATGACATAATTAATTAAATATGGAAATTAAAATGAAAAGGGCATAAAATGGAATTTTAACCCATGAAACCATGATTTTTTAAAATTCCAAAATCTCTTTATTACATCATAAATGACCTCATCCATGGATTATTCATGACTCATGAGACTTATTAAGTGTAGGTTAATACATTAAAATAACCTACAAACCATCGTTAAAGAAGGTAATCATGAGAGAAAATGAGGTGTCATCCTCTCATGAAATTAAAATTTGAGGTGGCTTATCCTCATGAACTCACCAAAAAAAATTAGACACCAATTAAACCCACATGAGTAACATACTTAACCATGGTTATAACCAAATTTTAAGAATTTTGCATGTGAAAAATATGTGTCACCTTCTCATCTAAACCTTAAATGAGATGTTAGAAGGGGGAGGGCTCACTCTCATGACTCATCCTTCACCTCTTAAACCACCCAATGGAGGGGAGACAAGAGGCTAACTCATCCCACACCTTGGTTAAGAGCCATCATGGCTAAGGCTTGCATGAGATGAGAGAGGGGCTAATGTGTCACCACCTCATGAAATAGTAAATGAGGAGTTGCAAGGAGAGGGTCTCAACCATTTGAGTCACCATGAACCTCCCACTTAGCCAATGGAATGGAAACAAAGAGGCTAAAATCCATCATGACAAGATTTAAGCCAAAATTGCCATGAAATGTGCACTTTCTTAAGTGGCAAAATTCTCATGGAGGAAGAAGAGGTGAAGCTTGATTTACATGGGGGAGGTTGTACTCTACAGCCCTAACTATACCCTGGTCAAATCCAAGCCAACCAAGGTTAATCCCTAGCCATTCATGGCTATAAATACCCCCCCTTGGCCAAAATATCCAAGAGAAGAAAAAAATTAGTGTGACCTATAGGCTGCTCAAATCTCCTTGCTCCCAACATAAAAACTCTTCCTAAGAGTCTTAGCAATCCTTTAGGATCAAATCCAAGCCATAGATTAACCCCAATCGAGCCAATTTGATCAAATTTCAAAAATAGCCCAAACTAGCCACCTCTTCAAAATTCTTCTTTAAGCCCGACTTCTGGATCAAATTACTGCAGCAATAATCTTCCATTGGGGTCCTAGAAGACAACTACAAGGTCCGATCTAGCTTCGATTTGCTTGTGGCAAAGGTATGGAATTATTTTTCACAAAATAATTTGTATTTTTGAAATATCATGGGTTATACTAGCCCAGAAATGTATCATCACTATATAGATACATTATACACATTCAGATGATTCCATAGGTTCAAAAATCACTCAATTTCGTTGAAAAATGAGTGAGATATTGACCCTAGAAGTTGGACGGTTCAGGAATTTTCTGAATTATCTAGATTAATCCAGCCGTCTGATCCCGTGTTTCGGAACAGACGACCCAGATCAAACTTCACTGTGTTAGGATCCGCGCAGCGGATCTTCCCGTCCATCAATCATACGAGGACACGTGGCAGTGCCTGGATTTTTCTGGACTGGACTAATTCAGGGAAACCTTAAAAACTACAGATATTCATATCTTTTGATCCAGAGATCATAAAAATAAAATAAAAATACCTCTAGAAAGCTCTTGAAGTGGAGAAAATTATGAGACTAAAATCATAATTTTATTCTCAGTATTTAATTTTTAATTAATTAAATACTCTCTGGAGTACTATAATTATTCAAAATTATTTACGAGTCAGAAAAATATGAAATTTTTAGGGAATTACCTTTATGTCCTTAGGCACATCTTCTGATTTTTATAAGGCTATGATAGCTCTCTAGGATATGATTTCCTAATTTCCATGATATTTTGTAATTATTTTCAAAAATAATTATAAAATTTGG
>JAKZJZ010002724.1:0-13993 GCA_022702705.1 Papilionanthe hookeriana x Papilionanthe teres | reverse complement strand
GATTAATTAAATCCGTTTCGACTTGAATAATTCCAAGAATATTGAAAAGATGTTTAAGATTCGTCTTAAGCACTTCCTCAATATGACGGGGTGTTTTATAAGAACAATTGAACTTAATTATTCTTCGGTGTAGAAAATCATCCATAAACAAAATTGAAAACCTAGACGTCATAGAATGACTAACTTAGGATCAGATCTCGTAGAAAACCGAAACCTCGCCCTTAGCTTTACCTAGGTAATTGCTATAAATACTTAAATGCTCTAACATGTGTTTCAAGTGCAGCTTGGGATGACGGTTTTATTTTTATTGCAATTTACCTTCTCGCAATTTAATTAATCGCATTGCACTTTCTTTTCTTGCATGATAAACAACTGTTGCATGAAAACCAAAACCTTTAGGATAGTCCCTAAACCGAAACCAAAATTAAATTAAAAATCATTACAAGATAAAATTCACCGCCACAACATTTCAAAATATAAAACAACTCAAAATTTAATCACAAACAGAACACAAAACTACAATTGCAACTAAATTAAAACGTCTCGTTGAATGATCGGGAATACCTCGGATGATGTAACCCACGTGTTGCTAACGGGATTTCCCACGGTCTAAATGAAAGTGTGGAACTCATTCAGTTGAGTTTAGCAAATTCATCTGGACTAAGTGAATTCGATGAAAATAACGGTGCCGGGATGACGGAACCGTGGGATCTTAATCGGTTCTGTTTAAACAACTTTAAGATTTGTTTTAATTAAAATATTAAAAACACTTGGATTTTAAGATTTTCTCTAAACCAAAACACTTCTCTCATCTCCTGATTTATGACTTCTAAAACTAAACCTCTGCAACAACAAGGAGCTCGGAGCATGGTGGGCAGCACGGCCATCGTCATCAGCAAAACTCGGATCTACTTCAACAAAACTTTCTTAGAATTAAATAACCAAGCCATAAGACTTCGAGGTAGTTTGCTTAGTGCAACATAAATCCTCAACTCTTCGTTAGGCATTTGCATGATCATGTCATGTAAATTAAGCCCTAACCGGTCTTAGGACTCCGAGGTAGTCGTTCGGTACGACATAAAACCCTCACATCTTCGAGGCTGATCGTATGATTATGTCATACGAATATAAGTCCTAATTAACTAAAATTGGCAAGATTGAAATATCAGATAATATTAGGATTTTCTCAAATCTAAGCCAAACAATAGGATAGTTTGGGAAGTTGCCAAGATTCTTCTTGGATCCTCAGCTTCTCCTACTTCTCTTCCTTTGGATTCTCTAAAATAAATTGTTCCAAATTTTGAGTCATTCCCTTTTGAATTTCCAAAAATCCGATCCTTTGAAAACCTTAAACTTTGAAATTCTTGAGAGCAAAACCACTGATCATTATCGAGAGTTTTCTTAAGTGATTCCCGTCATTTAAGATGTAATTAACTATAGGGGCTCGCCTCATAGGGAACTTTAAGAACCTGAGTAATATAAACCCCCGCTTAATTCCTTTATATTAAGCAAGTGGAACTTGACGGCTTATAAAATTGGTTCGCGCACCAAACGGATGTCACAAATCTTCTAGTTTATTTAATCGAGCCCCATCATCAAGCAAAGGTGTCTATTCTTCGGGATAGATACACGGCTTCGTGATGCAGTGCTCGTTTATATAAACTATTTGGGATGTGAGATCGGTTTGATTTCATATCTTAAAACTTTCAAATTTAAAATTATTTTCAAAATCAAATACTACTTTCCAAATTATATGTAAATTTAAATTAAATTTAAAATATAAAATTTGCCGACAATTTCTGTAGGCGACCTCTTTTTTAAAATACAACATTCAACCTAAAAATATGCCGACAACTTCTGGCGACTCCGTTGGGGAATAGTTCCTCTCTCCATTTCGATCAGATGGTTTTGCTTTCATAAATCGGTAGTGAGCCCATGCCCCTAGTGGACCAAACTACCATTCTTCCGTTGGAATACCCCGTTCATTTCTGTCTTGAACGAGTATAGCCAACTCCTCTCGGATTTAGGAGCCACTGTTTAGACACCCCTAAACGGAGAGGTTCCGAGATCCTTTTACCTCTTTTCTGAGGTGGGGTGGACCCCCAATAGGTGTTAGTTTAGGAGCGGTCCTTCGAGTCGAGAAGTCCCGCATAAGACTTTCTCTTCCTTTCCACTCCGAATCGGATTCCTTACCTTCTCTACACCTTCGAACATTCCGTTCCTAATAAACAAACCCTCTAATGAATGACTCTTTTAACAAATAACTCCTTTTTATAAATACATGAACAAAAATGTGTTCGGACTCTTTTCGATTCCTTCTTTTCGTCCCGATGAGAAGAAGCATAACTCGGGACCGACAATCGAATCTACCTTGCGAAGATGTCCGCCCCAAAGCCGATTTTCTCCTTCACCAATGGATCGGACTTCGCTGTTTACAAAGATGAGCCGCCCGACAATGGGATCATCCGGTTTGGACAAGGATTCGAGAACACAAATGTCAAGATCACCGACGTTACCCTTTTCACACTTACGTGACAAAGTATCCGAAACCGAAAGACCTTTGATCGAGTTCAACCTCAAGTCAACTCAAGAGTTCCCTCCCCCGCAAAGGGTTCCACTCGAGAGGAATACTACTGTCCATAGGAGGACCGTTATCTCTACCCCCACCGGTCTAGTCGTCTCTCGCACCTACCCCGGCTTCCGCCAAACCGAAGGGGAAGGAAGTTCAAATTTGTAACGAGCATGTTACCGCGGAGGGTACAGATTTCCGTGCGAGACCTTCGTTTTCGAAATCGGGTCCAGCTCAAGGGTTCCACCCCTAACACGGACTCGCAGAAGAAACAGAGGTAGGAAGATCGCCGTAAAGGCCGTAGCCGCCGATGTCGCTTTCTTAGAAGAGATCCCCGAGTACACACCATTACCCGAATACATACCATTGCTTGAGTATACACCGCTTTTGGAAGGAAGTAGATTCCATCCCCTTTCCGCCGCAGCTGACGAGGAAAATGTCCGCAAGATTGCTTCTACATTACCTCGACCCGCATACTATAGCGACAACCGAAAGAAAAGGGCTAGGATTACACCCTTTGCCCGACTACAGCATCGTGATGGAGAAGTTAGCAAAGAAAGAGAAATGTCTCGTATCGTAGATTTTAAGAAGAATAGGGCGGGTGCCGCCAAGTCCCGTCTCGGGCCGCGAGTAGAACCCGTTATCGCCACGTAAAAGCCGAATAAGAAGATGAAGGCTAGTCCACCCGTTGTTGTTTCAGTGTTTACGCATCGGGAGGATACCACCTTCCAAGCATTCGACCCGACGCACCATCCGGTCCTAGGCCTTCTGCTGCTAGATGGATGGTATGGCATCCTACTACTGGCCAATTAAGACCGAAACAACGACTTGAAAAGGAAAGTCTCGTCAAGAGACTCGAGTCCGAAGAGAGCGCCACTGCAATGAAGGGGACTCCCAAGAAGGAAACCCAACAGCCATCGCATGATAACTGCGAAACCGCACGAAAAAGACCATTGGAAGACGCTATGGAAAAGCTAAGAACCGACATTCAACGATTAGCAAGAGAAAGAGAAGAAAAGTTTGGAGATGAAGTTGACTCGTCGGAGTTCATGGATGACGAATATGTGGAGATCAACATGGTTGAAACACGAGCATCGTCGCCTTCGCAAGGTGCCCCGGCAATTGCGGAGAGAGATGAACCGGAAGCATTAAGAGCACAAATTCGAGAAAAAGATGATACAATCTCTCAAATGGCAAAAAGGATGGAAGAGATGGCTGCAGCCTCTAGCCACTCTTCGCAGTCGTGCTCAACCCCCAAGAGAAACGCCTCCGAAGTTATTCATATTACGGACGGAGGAAAAGAGATTACATCCGTTAACGGAGACGATCGACCGAAGAAAGATTCTACCCGTAATATGATTCCAGAGAAGGACATCAAGAACATGGTGGAACGACAGGTGCGAGAAGCCTTAACACAGCCTAAGAGCGGAGCATCTATTCGGACGGGTAGACCTTACCCCGAAGAATTTGATGCAAGATAATACCCAAAAGGCTTCGTACCACCTCTCGTTCAAGACTTTCGATGGTACCGGAAACCCTCGACAAGATGTTGCACATTTTCGCGCTAGTTGTTGCAACGCCGACGGAAGTGACGCCTTACTCTTCCGACAACTCGTCGGCGACTCGTCGTGGATCGCCTTCGATTGGTACGCGAGTTACCGAACGGTTCCGAAAAGACATTTTCGAATTGGAAAACCTCTTCGTGAAACGGTTTGCCGGAGCTCAAGCACCATATCACCATCGGTGACTTAGTGGTGGAGAAACGAAACCGAATGAAACTTTAGTGGACTACATACTTCGATGGAGAAATCTAAGCATGAAGTGTGAGCCACAACTACAAGAGCAAGATGCGATCAGTATCTTGCTTAAAAGCATTCACGACCCGATAAGCACTTCTCCTTAAGGGATTTACAATTAAGACTTTCGAGAAGTTGTTAAGCAAGGCCGGAAGCTTGCAAGAGGAAGCGAAGCAACTAAGTTTCGTCGACAAAACAGACAAACGAGCTTCGTGAAGACATTTGAAAAGAAATCCGGGATCGTCGCCGCAGTCGATAAGGGCAAGCAACCAATGCAAATACAGATGAGTAGCACAGCAACTCACCTATCAACAACCTCAAGCAGAACTACCAACAACCTCAACCCGGTTATCAGCCCAACTCAACAATATGAGCAACCGCCTCGCCCACAGCCGCACGTTAAAGGAGCTTATAAATAAAGAATATCCATTCAAGAATGAGGCAAAGGCTAAAGATGTTCCGCAGCTTGATGAAGACTTCGGATTTTCGACTGCCGTAACCTAGGAAGCCGAAGAAGTCAACAAGAAAGACCATCCCAACTACCGCCCTTACCACCGCATGCTTGGACATAAGATAGAGGATTGCATTACCTTCAAGAGTCGGCTTCGATAACAATCTCCGAAAGGGGAACATAACGATCCCAAAGGAATACATGAAAGAACCCCGTAAAGGAGGTTCTCGTCAATGTTATTTCAATGGATCCCATTGTTCCGATGGACCCTTACACGACCGATGATGGATGGAGTACCGCTTGACGAAGTCATCGAAGAAAATTTTGGATCGCATCCAAACCGCTTCGGCGCATGCTTCAACTCAGAGTTTGAAACCTGTCAAGCCGGCGCTATCGCTTGCAATTGAAGAACCGCCCCATGAAGAAAAGATCATAGAAAAGAAGGAGATCGTAGAAGAAGAAAGGACCGAGGCTCCTAAGGCTGATACTAGGGGCCGCTTATCCTAGGATGGTTGCTTTCGATTCTGGGGAAAAAATTCCTCGAACCTCTGACTCGTATGATTATTTGCTCGCTTCGGCGGGATCTTATAATGATAAGAGTTATGGCGTTGGCTACGTTTTGACTGTTTCTAACGATTACGTAACTAACGACAACCAATCTAATCCGGATCTCGATTCCGATACCAATAACAATTCTCAAATCATACACAACCTCGACAATCACGATGACAAAGAAGACATTCATCAAGAAGGCTACGAAAGTTCAACAAGCAATGAATCTATTTGTGAATTCCAAGGAACTCCAATCACAATAGAGTTAGAGCTTTCAGATTCTGAAGCGACTCCGTAAGAACCCGTCATGCCGATTCAAAAGGAGACACCAGTAAACTCGCACTCGATTCGAAGAAATCACAGAAGTCAACTTAAGGAGCGGAAGGGTTCTACCTCCGAGAATGGGTCCAAAAGACAAAGGAAAGCATGTGGTTGTTCAGGAAGAATCAACCCCAACAGAAGAATTGCCCATTCGGGAAGAAACTGAGACACATGGTAACAAAGTGGACTATAACGTGCTAGCCCATCTTAGGAAACTACCAGCCAAACTGAGCATCTACGACGCTCTCATCTTATCGAAAGAGATGAGGGAAGCTCTGATCAAGGCCTTACTTGATCTTGAAATTTGTTTAACTCATATGGTCGGAGATTCCTTAGGCGAGGTTTGCTCGTTAAAGGAACAGCGAGGTGTTACCTTCACGGACAGTGATCTACTACTTGGGACGACTCGATCACAACCGACCGTTGTACATTTCAGCTCACAATCGGAAAGTTTACGCTCTCCGGAGTATTGGTGGATCCAGGAGCGTCAATCAACATAATGAACCTTCGGACGCTAAGCATACTTGGAAATTGATGCTCGCGAGCTTGAAGCGGACAAGATGTTACTAAGAGGATTCAACCGTAAAGGAGAAAGAGCCCTTGGATCAATAACACTGTTGATGAAGACCGGTGACTTAGCAAAGACAACCGCAAAATTCCACATAATTGACTACGAGACATCGTTCAACGCGCTACCGGGCCGACCGTGGATCCATGAAAACCGGATGGTACCATCGTCTCTCGCATCGCTGCATAAAATACTATGAAGGAGGAGAACAAATGCATTAAAGGTGATTTGCAACCTTTCTCCGTACATGAGATTGGAATCCATGAAGATGCAAACTTATTACGCACCTCCGAAGAAAACAATCTTCTCCAGAAACACCGTGCCAAATGAAGCAAAAGAAATTCGAGACAATGAAGAACCCGAAGTTCTAGTCCAACAGCTCACTCACCACTCCCTTACGGCGAGATGGTGAAGGTTTCTCCATAACTCGCATCCGAGGTCGAGGCCGGGGACGAGGTCGTGGAAGAGACACTGGGACAGTTGGACAGAAAATCCGATGATCAACGTTGATTGGGAAAACAGACTTCCGAGGAAGAAGAAGAAATCAAGAAAGAAGCAGCCTACAATAAACCGAAGAAACCACAATTCAAGATTTCTCTCGAAGATGAGAAGAACGAAGAATACAAATCGATGTACGAGAAGATTAATCACTATGTACACACTATGAACCCCGACCCCGATCCAGTCTAATAAGATCGAGGGTATGGTGGTCAAAGAAGTACATAGCAGCGGTGCAAAGCCAATCAAATTTTACCGTGGCACTTCTTCTTCCAATACTGAAAACAATGTACAATTTGAAGATGTCACTTCTTCCGAATTAATGGAATTACCTTTTGAGTGGTACTCTCCCCGTGAGCAAAATTTAATTCAGCGTGGTGTCTTACCACGACAATGGACAAAAGGCCGATCACAACACTTCGAAAAATTATGGAATAATGCCTGGCCGGCCTCCCAATTCAAAACATGGTCTCGGATTCGACATACGTAGGTTCGACTTGACGATACGGAATTTTGTTTGGTTGTCACTTGCGAACCTAATGAAGACCGCTTGGAAACTACGTAAGAGCTTGAAGATCCGCAAATCGGAGACGCTCCACCGTAGTTCGAAGAAGAAATCAAATCTACAATAGATGAGTTAATGGAAGTTAACTTAGGTACTAACGAAAAGCCTAGACCAACCTTTGTTAGCTCCTTACTCAATAAAGAAGATTCCGAGGAAATGATCAAGCTATTAATGGAATTCAAGGACTGTTTTGCTTGGAGTTACGATGAAATGCTAGGATTAGCTCCAGAAGTCGCAGTTCACAAGCTAGGAGTGGATCCTACTTCCGTTCCAGTCAGACAAGCTTCCAGAAGAATGCATTTGGAAATTGAACAACAAGTAATAACCGAAGTTAAGAAGCTAATCGACGCTAAATTTGTCCGTGAGGAACAATACCCTACTTGGCTAGCCAATGTGGTACCAGTTAGGAAGAAGAATGGTCAGATCAGAATCTGTGTGGATTTCAGAGACTTGAACAAAGCATGTCCGAAGGATGAATTTCCACTACCAATTCCGCAGTTAATGATCGACATCGCTTCGACACATGAAATATTCTCTTTCATGGATGGATCTTCGAGATACAACCAGATAAAGATGGCACCGTAAGACGGAAAGCTCACGACATTCAGAACACCAATCGGAGTGTATTGCTACACAAGAATGCCATTCGGACTAAAGAACGCAGGAGCAACATACCAAAGAGCAATGACAAAGATTTTTGATGATCTCATTCACAACCAAGTCGAGTGCTACGTGGACGATGTGGTCATCAAAAGCAAACCGAAGGAAGACCACTCGTATGATTCGAGAATTGTCTTCGAGCGACTAAGGCAATACAACCTTAAGATGAATCCCTTAAAATGCGCCTTCGGCGTTACCTCCGGAAATTCTTAGGATTTGTTGTCCGACATCGCGGGATTGAAATCGATCCGGAAAAGATTAAAGCTATCTTAGAAATGCCGCCTCCCAAAACCTTAAAACAACCTACGATCCTTTCAAGGGAAGTCGGCATATCTTCGACGCTTTATTTCGAACTTGTCGGTAGGTGTCAGCCTCTTCTCGCATTAGTTAAAAAGGACGCCAAATTCGTTCGGGAAGAGAAATGCCAATGGGCCTTCGAGGACATTAAGCAATACTTAATGACACCTCCCGTCTTAGCAGCCCCAGCCTCGTAGTAGACCGTTGATACTTTATACCACGGCTCTAGACGACTCCTTGGAGCCCCGCTAGCCCGTGTCAATGATGAGGGAAAAGAAAATGCTCTCTACTACTTAAGCCGTCATTCGATTCCGATGGAAGTAAAGTATCCTCCACCGAGAAGCATTGTTTAGCCCCGATCTTCGCCGCACGTAAACTCGAGCATTACATGCTCTCTCATAAGGTCAACCTTATCTCGAAAGTTAATCCGTTGCAATATTTGATGACCCGTCCAACACTTTTCGGCGTACTTGCCGGTGGTCGATGATACTATTGCAATTCGACATAACTTTCGTTCCTCTTCGTGCCGTAAAGGGACAAGTTCTAGCTGACTTCCTTGCAGCACACCCTTTACCGGCAGATTCGCCTCTCGACGACGATTTACCAGACGAGCAGATAATGAGCCTAGAAGACACTGATGATCAACGTTGGGAACTATACTTCGACGGAGCGTCCTCAGCACAGAAAGACAAAGAATTGCAAACGATAGTGCCCTGTAAGGCAGAATCGGACTAATCTTTATAACACCGGAGCGGGGGATGTTAAGATACTCCTACCACTTAACAGAGCCATGCACAAACAACGAGGCAGAATACGAAGCCCTCATAACGTGACTAGAACTGACCATTCAAATGGGAGTAACATATATCAATATCTACGGAGATTCTCGACTGATCATTCAACAGGTCGCCGGACAATACAGAATTTTAAAGCCAAGAGTCGAGCAATACTTTCAATTTTCCATGAAACTGTTGGAACAAATTCCGAATGTAACAATCTACAAGATCCTCAGAAGAGAAAATGCTCTCGCAGATGCGCTAGCTCGCCTTGCAAAAGAATTTGCCTGCTCACAAGATGAGTCAGTTGAAGTGTTAGTTCAAGGACGACAGGTCCTATCACAGCTCGACATGGATATGATACAAAAATCAGAAAAAGCAGAGGAATCAGTTGCAGCAGTGACGAAAAACACAGAAGATTGGCGTCAACCGCTAATAGACTACCTGCAAACAGGAAATTACTGCACGATAAGTCATTAGCACATCAAAACAAGAAAAGAGCTCTGTCTTATGCATTAATAAACAATACATTATACATAAGGTCTTTTGATCAGATGTGGTTAAGATGCCTGAGCGTGTCCGAGGCTCGTGCAATTGTCAAAGAAGTGCATTCAGGACTTTGTGGCGCTCATCACCGGGCCCGAAAATGAAAATGAAAATTAAAAGACTAGGGTACTACCGGCCCTCGATGATGACCGATCGCATGAAGATTGCCAAAAGTTGTCACCGAGGCTAAGTGCACGGAGTGGTTCTACACCAACCTCCAAATGTGCTACATCCGACAATTGCATCGTGGCCATTCGAGTGTTGGGGCACGTATATAGTGGGTCCGATAGAACCACCTTCTTCAAGAGGACAATGCTTCATCCTTGCAGCTACAGACTACTTTTCTAAATGGGCAGAAGCAGTTCCACTCCGAGAAGTAAAGGCACACCACGTGCTCCAATTTTTCAAAATCAAGTCGTCTACCATTTCGGAGTACCGCGTGAATCATTTCGTATAATGGGTCCGCATTCGAAGTACAAAGATCAACAATTTTGTCGAAGACATGGAATCGATCGCGATACTCAACAATCTACTACCCAAGAGCAACGGCTTGGCCGAGGCTTTTAATAAAACTCTCATTCAAATTTTAAAGAAAACTTTGGATGACAACAAGAGAAATTGGCACGAGAAGTTGTTAGAAGCCTTATGGGCCTACAGGACGACTTTCAGGACTCCTACTCAGTCTACGCCTTACGCTTTAGTGTACGGGTCCGAGGCCGTTTTACCTTTGGAGGTCCAAACCTTCCATCACTCGTGATTGTAGTTGCAAATAAAATTACTACAGAAGAAAATGCCGCATTGCGACCGGAAGAACTCGGAAAGCTTGGAAGGGAGGAGACTTGCAGCGCAGCAAAATTTTAGAACCGTACCAAGCTAAGATGATCCGTGCCCATGATAAACCGGTCCGCCCGAGAACTTTCAAAGTTGGTGACTTAGTTCTTGTTCTCGAAGACCTATTCTCGCACATCGCAAGATAGGAGGCAAATTTGAACCGACTCGGGAAGGGCCGTTTCGTGGTCGAGGCAGTCTACTCAGGAGGCTCCTACCAACTTGTGAATTACCAAGGAGAACGACAAATGCTTCCAATCAATGGACGATATTTGAAGAAGTATTACGCAACCTGATGTTTCGAAGGGTGGCCTCTAAAATAGAGTCTTATCCCTAGAAACACGGGTGAAGCGATCACTTTGTGACTGGGTCCGAACCCAAAAACATAAAAAATGGATAAAATAAAAAATATATGTGCTAAAAATAAAATATGTGAAAATCATAATAATAAAGTTTTACCCTTCCTTTCAAATCAAATCTTTTTCCTGATCTTTCTTTATCTTTTCCTATTTTCCTTAAAAATTAAAATTGGAATAAGTGAATAAGAATCTTCAGTGATAAATACTTTCTTAATGTTCTTGTTCTTAGTACAGCCCCTGATCCTTTCCTTGTTTTCTTCGCAGGAAATGTCGAACGGGCGGTCTGGTCCTAAACTTTAAAAATGGCGTGAGTCTCGCACACTCGATGAAAAGAGGGTGAAGGATGGAGCAAGTGATAGAAATTGATTCCGACTTCACACCGACCACTCTACAAGTATGAAGAAAATGACCGGGTCCCAGTGGACCGAGAGGAGCTTCATAGCCAGACAGTAATGAAGATGGGTGGCCCAAGCCACCAATCCAAGAACAAGAAAAGAAAGACAAACACCGAGGAAAGCAAGAAAATCAAGTCAGTAGTTGCCACGGCAGAGGGCAGGCTCGTCAGCGCCGCGCCCGCAGAAATTCAAGAAGTGAGGAGAGCTACGCTCACCGCTACTCAAAGAAGAAATAAGAATCGCCGTATCCGCAAGATGTTGACTAAACTTGCAGCAAATCAACACGAGGAAACAACCACCTTCGCGTACACACACATTTCAAAGATACCGGTTCGACAGGAACCAGAAAGAAGAAAGTCAATGCCGAGAGAATCGTAACGGATCGGAGAAATGCCAAGAAGGACAGAGATAGAATCAGTGCCTCGATGCCGGACAGAGATACCATATCTGAAGAACCTTGTTGCCGAAGCAACCCCGGAGGATGTCCCGACGTAGACAATCCCCGAGGAGCCAAGGTATGCAGGAGAACGTGACGGGATTGAGCCATACATCCCGCAATACGTTACTAGGCCTCGTCACTTGCAGATCATCCCGGAATATGAACTAGAAAGAATGCAAAATGTCGAGAAGAAGACTTTCGAATACTTTGAAAGGATTAGAGGCAAAAGAGTCAACATTTTGGAAGGCCTCGAGTTACACACAGGTGTATTCTCGCAGTACGAGCAACAGCAGATTGTGGATTGCATTCTAGAACTTCGAAGATGGGTCGAGCGAGCCGTCCGAGAGAAAAGACTTATTCGAAACCCCGGAAATGGATGCCGGGGAAAGGAAGAGTCACAATACAATGCGGATGTTGCTATAACTTCGCAGAGGACGAAAAGGAAATCCACCGTGGATACTCCGTCACGGTGAGGTGGATCCAATGCCGAGAATAATTAAAAGAATGGTGAAAAGAATGATAATGTGGAGGGTACCGCCAGCAGACCGCATACCTAACAGCTTGCATCATCAACATTTATCGAAGGGCGACCGCATACCTCCACACATAGACCACCACGACTTCGTCAGACCTTTTTGCACAGTTTCGTTCGTCAACCAATGCAATATCATGTTCGGATCTGACCTCCGGATAGCAGGCCCGGGTAAGTTCCGAGGGCCGGTGGAGATACCACTTCCGGTAGGTTCCGTCATGATATTACAAGGAAATGGAGCAGACGTCGCAAAGCATTGCATACCGGGAGTACCAGTGGAGCGGATCTCCGTCACTTTTAGAAGGATGGACGACAGAAAGGCACCATACCACTTCCGACCGGATCCGGAATTGGAGAATCTCCGGCCCTACGAGCTGTGAGTTACACGGGAAATAGCACACCTCCAATGCACATCCATGCGGTATTCCAGCCAAAGATGGCTTGGAAGGTGATGTTATTGACCATGTATCTCATTATTCAGACATGGATTTGATAGATACTTTTTGGATGGATCAACAAGAATCATACATAGTCCGTTTTGAGTCATGGATTGTATGAGAAATATTTCATATCGAGTTGTATGATGTATCTTCAACAAGATTGGAATGAAAGTGACCATGTCACATTTTGCCTTCACCTCTTTTTGTGCAAATTGACTGGGAAACGCCATTAAAGTTAAATGAACTTCGAACAAAGAACAGAAAAGAAAAGGAAAATAAATAAGAACTCTCTTCCATAAAAATCTAAACATTAAAAAGAATTTCAAATCCACATGAACACCAAATAAACAAAAAAAAATGGGATAGTTAAAGAACAAACAAAACAAATCTAAAGCTCAAATTGAATTCCAGTTTACATCCATCTTTTCAAATCCTTCAATCCTTCTTCAAATCAAGATCTATTCCAAACCTCCTCTGAAACCCTCTCTCGGGATGATTTCGTAATCACGAAGAATCTTCAATTTGATTCGAATGGCATGGGTTCGTACCTTTCGCCAAGCAATCAGACTTTGATTGATTCCCGTGGGATATGGAACACTTTCATATCTCATTTCGATCTCAGCATAATCCAAATCTCAACAAAATTCTGCATAGTCAAAGCATAAATCAAATATCAACAAAATCTTCCACAACCACTGCATAAACCAAATCTCAGCATTCAGGATAGGCTTCCGCCCCACTCCCATCTCAGCAATCTCAGCATTTGGGATAGGCTTCCGCCCTACTCCCATCTCAGCAAATCTCAGCATTCGCGATAGGCTTCCGCCCTACTCCCATCTCGACAATCTCGACATTCGGGATAGGCTTCCGCCCTACTCCCATCTCGACACGGAATCTCGCCGCTCATCTCGGGATAGGCTTCCGCCGTACTCCCATCTCAAGCAATCTCAGCATTCGGGATAGGCTTCCGCCCTACTCCCATCTCAAAGAATCTCAAGCATTCGGGATAGGCTTCCGCCCTACTCCCATCTCAAGCAATCTCGGATTCGGGATAGGCTTCCGCCCTACTCCCATCTCAAGATCCGAATCGGATAGGCATCCGCCGTACTCCCATCTCGACGATCGGGATAGGCTTCCGCCGTACTCCCATCTCAATATCGCATTCGGGATAGGCTTCCGCCCTACTCCCATCTCAGCGAATCTCAGCATTCGGGATAGGCTTCCGCCCTACTCCCATCTCAACAATCTCAGCACTCGGGATAGGCTTCCGCCGTACTCCCATCTCAGCAATATATTCTCCGCCCACTCCCATCTCGACTTCGGGATAGGCTTCCGCCCTACTCCCTTCTCATCAGAATTCTCAGCACTCGGATGATAGGTACGAGTCCTACTCCTTTCTCA
>JAKZJZ010002723.1:156-13995 GCA_022702705.1 Papilionanthe hookeriana x Papilionanthe teres | reverse complement strand
TCGAACGGGCGGTCGGTCTTGAACTTTAAGAATGGCGTAAGCCTCGCACTCGATGAAAAGAGGGTGAAAGATGGAGCGATAATCGAGATCGACTCGCATTTCGCACCGCAGGCCTCACAAGACGAGGAAAGTGACCGGGTCCCGCTAACCGAGAAGAACTACCCGGCGTACAATGATGAAAGTGGGTGGCCCAAGCCACCAATCCAACAACAAGAAAAGAAAAGCAAACACCGAAGAAGACAAGAAAATGAAGTCCGTAGTCACTACAACGGAGGGCGGCTTGCTCGCCGCCGCGCCCGCAGAGATTCAAGAAGTTCGGAGGGCTACTCTCACGCCCACGCAACGAAGAAATAAGAATCGCCGCATCCGTAAAATGTTAACAAAACTAGCCGCGACCGACCGCGACGAGACACTCGCTAATGCCAAGCACTCACATTTCAAGGACACCGGCTCACCAGAACTCGAAAAAGGAGGCCACCTCCTAGAATAACAGAAAGAACTGTGGAAATCTCCGTAAGATCGAAGAAAGAAGGCTACCACGCCATCGGATAGAACCACCAAGCAGAGGCATGACCTTGTTGGCAGCAACCCCGGGATGTCCCGACAGTACATCATCCCCGAGGAGCCGAGGTATGCAGGGAACGTGAAGGGATTGAACCATATATCCCACAATATGTCATAAGGCCTCGCCATCTGCAGATCATTCCGGAATACGAGCCGGAGAGGATGCGTAATGTTGAAAAGAAAACTTTCGAATACTTCGAGAGAATTAAAGGAAGAAGAATCAACATACTAAGGCCTCGAGCTACACACCGACGTATTCTCGCAGTATGAACAACAAGAAATCGTGGATCGTATCCGGATCCGAAAAGAATGGGCCGAGCAGCCGCCCGAGGGAAAATACATACTCGAACCCCGGAGATGGATGCCAGTGGAAAGGAAGAATCACAATACAATGCGGATGTCGCTACAACTTTGTCGAAGACAGAAGGGAAACCCACCGTGGATACTTCGTCATGGGCAAGTAGATCCGATGCCATTAGTTATCAAGAGAATGGTGAAAAGATTGATAACATGGAGGGTACCGCCAGCAGATTGCATACCCAATAGCCGCATTATCAACATCTACAAACATGGTGACCGCATACCCCCACATATCGATCACCACGACTTCGTCGACCTTTCGCACCTGCCTCTTTCGAATGAGTGCAACATCATGTTCGGATCCGACCTCCGGATAGCAGTGCCCGGCGAGTTCCGAGGGCCGCAAAGATACCTTTACCGGTGGGTTCCGTCATGATACCGCAAGGTAACTGAGCGTATATCGCAAAGCATCGCATACTGAGGGTGCCAGTGGAGCGAATCTCGCTACTTTCGTGAGGATGGACGACAAGAAAATACCTTACCATTTCCAACCGTATCCGCAGCTGGAGAACCTCCCGCTTTACGAGTCGTGAGTTACATGGGAAATATCACACCTCCAATGTACATCCAACTGGCATCCTCGCCAAGGATGGCTTGGAAGGTGATGTTATCGACCATGTACCTCACTATTCAGTACATGGATTTTTCGACAGATGATTCTTTTGATGGATCAACAAAGATCATACACAATCCGTTTTGAGTCTACATGGATTGTATGAAATATATTCCGCATCGAGTTGTACGACGTATTTTCAACATGATTGGAATGAAAGTGACCATGTCACGTTTTTGGCCTTCACCTCTTTTGTGCAAATTGATCGGGAAACGCCATTAAAGTTAAATGAACTTCGAACAAAGAACGTAAAAGAAAAAAAGAGAATAAAAGAAAATTTTTTTAAAAAAAATCCGAAAAATGACAAACACCAAGTTCACATGAACATTAAATAAACAACAAAATAAAATTTGAACCATTAAAAGATAAACGAAATCAACACAAATCTCAAATTCAATCTTTCCAAATTCCGAATCAAATTTCAATCTTTTCAAACTTCAAAATCAAATTCTATCCTTCCAAACTTCCAAATCAAATCTCAATCAAATTCCATCCTTACAAATCTCAAATCAAATTCTCAATCAAAATCCAAATCCAATCTCGATCAAGTTTCAAACTTGATCTTTCAAATTTCAAATCAAATCTTAAATCAAATTTCAATCGAGTTCAAACTCATCTTTCCAAATTTCCAAATTCAATCTTTCCAGATTTCAAATCTCAATCAAATCTCAAATCCGATCTTCTAGATCTCAAATCAAATCTCAATCGAAAACATCAAATTCAAACTTTTGAGTCGAGGATTTTACATCCAAGATCGCACCGCTTTAGGATTCTCTTCCTATCGCACCGAAATACATCAAAATTCAAACTTTTGAGTCGAGGATTTTACATCCAAGACCGCACCGCTTTAGGATTCTCTTCCTATCGTACCGAAATACATCAAAATTCAAAACTTTTGGGTCGAGGATTTTACATCCAAGACCGCACCGCTTTAGGATTCTCTTCCTATCGCACCGAAATACATCAAAATTCAAAACTTTTGGGTCGAGGATTTTACATCCAAGACCGCACCGCTTTAGGATTCTCTTCCTATCGCACCGAAATACATCAAAATTCAAAACTTTTGAGTCGAGGATTTTACATCCAAGACCGCACTCGCTTTAGGATTCTCTTCCTATCGCACCGAAATACATCAAAATTCAAAACTTTTGGGTCGAGGATTTTACATCCAAGACCGCACTCGCTTTAGGATTCTCTTCCTATCAGCACCGAAATACATCAAAATTCAAACTTTTGGGTCGAGGATTTTACATCCAAGATCGCACCGCTTTAGGATTCTCTTCCTATCGCACCGAAATACATCAAAATTCAAACCTTTTGAGTCGAGGATTTTACATCCAAGACCGCACCGCTTTAGGATTCTCTTCCTATCGCACCGAAATACATCAAAATTCAAACTTTCGGGTCGAGGATTTTACATCCAAGACTCGCACCGCTTTAGGATTCTCTTCCTATCGCACCGAAATACATCAAAATTCAAACTTTTGGGTCGAGGATTTTACATCCAAGATCGCACTCGCTTTAGGATTCTCTTCCTATCGCACCGAAATACATCAAAATTCAAAACTTTTGGGTCGAGGATTTTACATCCAAGACCGCACCGCTTTAGGATTCTCTTCCTATCAGCACCGAAATACATCAAAATTCAAAACTTTTCGAGTCGAGGATTTTACATCCAAGATCGCACCGCTTTAGGATTCTCTTCCTATCGCACCGAAATACATCAAAATTCAAACTTTTGAGTCGAGGATTTTACATCCAAGACCGCACCGCTTTAGGATTCTCTTCCTATCGCACCGAAATACATCAAAATTCAAACTTTTGAGTCGAGGATTTTACATCCAAGATCGCATCGCTTTAGGATTCTTTCCCTATCAGACCGAAATACATCAAATTCAAACCTTTTGGGTCGAGGATTTTACATCCAAGACTCGCATCGCTTAGGATCATTTCCCTATCGCAATGAAATACATCAAAATCAAACTCTCGAGGTTAAGGATTTTACATCCAACACCACTTTGCTCCGAGATATCTTCTCATCGCAACGATTCAATCTAATCAATTCAATTTTCTTTCGAGGTTGGAGATGTTACATCTAAAACCTCAAAATCCTAATTTTCATTTCAAATCAAATCCCTCAAATTAATTTCGACAAAACTTCAATCTAAATCGAAACTCCAAACTAAAATTTAAACTCACACATCAAAACATAAATCGAAGCAAAATAAAATCTAAATCGAAATTCCCCGCATCATGTGATTCGGGATTCACCTCCTTTTCCTTTCCCTAGCCGAGAGTTCAAGAATCTCCTGCCCGCAGATATACTCGACACTCCCCAACAGAAACTCTTCTACTTCGTCCTAAGTTCGTCACTCGACATCCGTGTTGGCTTTGCTGATCGCTTCGGCCAACACCAATACGCGCGGTGTGCTCCGTCACCACCACACCTATCGGGGTCCATTTGTCGACCTCATTTTTGATGAGGTCTTCCTTTTCTTCTTTTTAGTGCTAGGATCTCAGCCTTCAGCTTTTCCTTTCGACTATCTTAGAGGACTAGAATCGGGACCCGCCTTTTAGAAATTCAAACCACTTCTAAACTCCCCGCAAACTCCACAAACTCGACTATAGACCCCTAATCACCTAGAGGGTTGAAATCAAATATGGAAGTTTAAAGGATGAGTTCCTATAGACTCTTCGGCCTCAGATCGCCCCGGCGGCCCGGTCCGGTGAAGGGGCCGACATACACTACACTTACACACTACATTTCCACACACTTCCTAAAACCACACCCATACCCAACTTGACCTCCCGACTCATGTAGGTGATTCACATGGATGGTCCTTAACCCCTAAGCCCTCGCTAAGCAGGGTTAGAACAACATAACTGAATGCCTCAAATGAGTCCTTTCATGGCTCATATGGGCTTGAAATGGCTTCATGGCTCAACCAAAATGATTTCACCCCACCCAAATTCACCCAATCTTCAATTTCCCAAATTTTCAATTTTTGACCCCCGGACCCTACACCTACTAAACCTACCCAAAACCCTCGAATTACCCAAATTTTCGCAAAATCTCCAAATTACCTAAAATTTTCCAAAATCAATCCCAAACACCTCCACATCACTCAAATTGATCATCCATACCCAAAAATACCAAAAATTCCAAGAAAACCCCCCAATACCCTCCAAATACCCAAAATACCCTTCTTGGCCTAAAAATCCAAAAATTCAGAAAATTCCCAGAAAATTCCAGAAAATCCCAAATATTCCCAATTTCATTTTGTCCAACTACACCATGGGCCAATTTTGTCAATTTACCCTACTTTTGTCAAAACCCCCAAATCGACCCATTTTAACCCAAAGTGGACCCAATGTCAAACCAAACATACCCAATTGACCCCAATTTTGGTCCAATTCAATTCTAAACTTCAATTCAACATTCCCAATACCAATTTAGACCAAATCCAAGTCCAATTTGATTGACATTTGGATCCAATTTCACTTTGGGCCTTAAAGCCCAAATTTGGACCCATGACCCAAACTCAGCCCAAACTAACCCAATTCAACTCCAATTAACCCCAAATCTTTTCTAAACCTTCCTTAACATCCTCATAAACAAAACACTAACATGATTTGCCCAAGATTTTGACCCAAACCCCACTCAAATTCAACCCAAAATCAAAAAGCCCAATTTCGACCTAAACCCAAATCTAACCCAAATAGGCCCAAACCTCAAAATTAAAACCCAACCAAAGCCAAAACCTCTTTGAAACACTCCCATAAACATTTCTTAATATTTATTTTACATCAATTTCAACCCTAGCCCAACATTGGCCCAAGTTAGCCCAATTCGACCTACATCGGCCCATTCACCAAAAGAATTCAAATCCAACCCAATTCAAGTCCAAACTACCCCAAATTTGCTTCAAGTCACTCATGACACATCCATGAGCTAAACCCAATAATTATTTGGCCCAACCTCTTTACAAAATTTCATCCCAAAATCCATTTTAAAATTCAAGAGCCCACTTTCCTAATCCATCTTAAAAGCCCATCTAAAACCCTTTCAAAAAAAGCCCAAAATTCTTCCAAGGCCCATATGACATTTCCCCTCATCATACTTTCAATTAAAATCATCCCTAAGTCCTAAATTCATCATCAAATAATTCCAAATCAAGCCTCATGCCAAATCACCCCTAAATACCAAAATTTTCCTTAAATCCATTTCCATGAAATCGACTTTACTTTTCCCAAGCCAAATGGAGCCATGGAGCCATGCATAAGCCATATGCAAGCCATGAGAGCCTCTTTACATGTCACCATGCCATTTTGGGCAAAAGGAGGAGGCTCTTTCCTTAACTCCTAAAGGTGGTTAACCACTTACATGATTCCACTAAACCATGCTTAAGCCTAATCGTACTTGGATCGTGACTTGACCCCACTAATCAAGCCGATCCAAATCACTTTCTCCTCAGCCTAAACCAGGCCTTGGTGGTGCACCTAGCCCAAATGGGTGGGTTGACCCATTTAGGTCCAAATCTAGCCATGCCCCATTCCACTTCGGATCAAAGCCTTTACACATGTCCATGGCCAATCGATCGCACAAACCTCCAGCCCCCGACCCACCCGACCTCGAGGGTGACCCATGCCCGGCCGGCCGGCCACCAGTGCCGCCGGAAAACACCATGGCCGAGAGCTCACATGTGAGCCAACATTGAAATTCTCACTAGCCGAGCCGCCCCATCCCTAGCGGTCACCATGGCCGATCTTCTCCTCACCAGAGCAACTCGATCCCAAGCCCTAACTCTCCCGGAGGCCCCCTCACCAGCTCTATTTAAACTCCACCCCTCTCGGCCACGAGAGGAGCCAAGCACAAACCTCGCCGAAACTCGCCAAAATTGTTCCAAACCCTTCACCATCCTGTAGAGCGCTTGATCCCCAGCTGTCAATTTGCCCTAATCCCCACCACAGCAGCCCAATTTCTCAACCGAAATTCCACCCAAAACCAGGACACTTTGCCACAGCTGAGCCAATCCTCAAATCGACCGGTCCTACACCTTCACCGGACCAAGAGGAGAAGTTTCCCACCGAAAGCCCCATCTCCAAAGCCACCTGAGCTTGCTCCAGCCCTCCAAGCTTTGTGATCTGCCGTGGTCACTTTCATACCAGGCAATTCACTGCACCGAGAGACTTCATCCGGAGCTCGCCGGACCCAATCGAAGGTGCAACAACTCTCGTATCAAGCCACACTTCTCCGAGCTAAGGTATGAGTTAACTATCCATCCCGAGCTTCTGGAGATTCTCCATTTCAAATGCCTTAGTTTCAATGCATGTTAGCCGTATAGATGTGTTCGTCTCTTCAAGACGAATCCATGGAGTATAAGAACATGAAAATCCATCGAGAATCGAGTGAGATCTTAGTGGATTTAGTGTGGACGGCTCTCGGCGAGAACACTCGGGGACGATGAACGGATGCCGTCCATTCGATACACGCGCGCACGGACGGCCAGATCGCGTCGGACCGTGAGACGCGTACGAGAACCGCGGGGCCCGGCCGCCGACTCAGGTGGCGGCGTCGAATGGGAGCGCGACGCGTGTGCGTTCGGAGTCGCCGAGGCTTCGCCGGCGCCGCGTGGATAAATAGAAAATTAGGGTATTTTCTTATTTATTTAATTCCCTAAACTTCAAAAATCCATATCTTTGTGTAGAAAAATCACAAAAATAAAATAAAAATACCCCTCGCTTCAGCTGAACGTGAGGAGAATAATGTGGAAAAGAAATCATTTAATTTAATTAAGTATTTTATTTTTTATGATTTATTTACTCTCTGCATACATTTAATTCTCCATGCATGTATACAATTCACCATGGCATGAGACCATAGGGCTTTTGAAGCCTCCGAACTTGGGAACATTCCCTGAATTTTCCAAGGTCGAGGCCATCTCTGTGAAAAGTTATTTATTTTTCAAATGCATGTTGTCGTTTTGAGTATTTTAATTCCAAAAATTAGCATGTTGTGAAATAAATTCTAGAAATATTTGGTGATGTTCCTTATGACCAGAGAACTCTAGGAAAAATAGGACTTGAGTTAATTCACTCGGATTAACCCTAATCGGCTTAAACACCTAAAATAGGTCTTTAATTAATTAGAGTTAACCAGGCATCAAATTGACTTGAAATCAATTCTCCACTGACCTTTAGGATCAGAGGAATCCACCATAAAAATTTGAAGTCAATTGGACTTGGTTAGCCCCACTAATCGGGTCGATTAAGTCACTTAGCCATTTTAAACTTTAAAAATTCATAACTTTTAAAATACTTTTTAAAAATTCACCAAATTGGTTTTGGAGCCTCTCTGATATCAGGGGAACCTAAGAAAATTAAAATTTCAATTTTCTAAAAAAGTTGATTTTTAATAATATTTTAATATTTTTAATAATTAAAAAATAATAAAAATCACAAAAATAATAAAATTCACCAAAATGTCACATTTTGAATTTTAATCACTTAGGAACAAATCCCACATTTTTCCTAAGTCTATTTAGTGAGATATTAAATTTTAAAGCCCTAGGGTAATTTTAAAATTAAAAAAATGTATTTTCTAGCATTTTCACTAAAATAATTATTATAAATCATAGAAAAATCAGAAAATTGCAAAATTTGATTCTCTGGTTTCCTTGATATCAGAGAGATTTTTGAAAAATATAAAATCCATTTTTCAACATTTATTTTATTTTTAAATTAATTAACACTCCAAAACTCAAAATAATTATAATAAAAATAATATAATTCAAAAAATCACCAAAATTGGTCCAAGTGCTTCTCTGGTCATTAGGAATGTCCCCTAATTTTCTTAAGGACAGAAACTTTTCCCTTGGTCATGTTATCAAATTTTCCTTGAAAATCTCTATTTTCCACCAAAAATAATTATATAAATAAATTAAATACAGAAAAATCACATTTTCTCCTCTCATGTCTTTATTGACATATGAGTAAAGTCACATAAAAATTTCAAGTTCATTTGAGTTCAATTTAGTGAGTTATGAAATTATTAAGCTTAAAGGGTAAAATGGTAATTAAAATCTTTAATCCTTAATTAAAACTTTAGGTTTAATAAAAAATCAACAAGTAAAATATTTGATCTTAATCTGATTTGGATGATTGAAATTTAAATAATTAAAGGGTAGAAACCCATTAAATAATTTTAAAATGATTAAACTTTAATTAAATAATAGATTAAATTTGAAGAATAATAAAATTGGAATTATTAAAATAAGGGATCTTTATTAGGAAGAGATTTATTCTTTAATTTAAAAATCCCTAAATTAATTATATCAACTAATACTCAATTTTTAATTAAAATGATAACTCAAATTTAAAATATTAAAAGACTTAATTAAATTATTAAAATCTTTCGAAATTTCAATTAAAATTAAAAATAAAGTAAATTAAAGATAAATTAAATTAAGATTAAATTTAATAATTAAATTAAATTAAATTAAATAATTAAATTAAATTAAATTAAACAATTAAATTAAATTAATTAAAATTAAATTAAATTAAATTAAACAATTAAATTAAATTAAATTAAATAATTAAATTAAATTAAATTAAACAATTAAATTAAATTAAATTAAATTAAAATTAAATTAAATTAAATTAAACAATTAAATTAAATTAAATTAAATAATTAAAATTAAATTAAATTAAATTAAATAATTAAATTAAAATTAAATCAAATCAAATTAATTAAACACCAAATCAAATTAAATTGAACTATGTTAAACTAAATTAAAACTCAATTAAATTAAGTTAAATTAAATATAACATCACCTAAGACATAAAAGAAATTAAATATAAAACAACTTCAACACTATTCCAAATTTAAACTCTTTAACTTAAACCAAATCATTTGAATACTAACTTACCCTCGAAAGCTTTAGTTATTATAACTCCTAAATAAAACATTAAATGAAGTGTCACTTCACTCATAGGATATTCAAATGTCCTAGTTCACCGAGCAAGTTAACAAAACTTGAAATTCTTGACGATTAATTCATTTAGTATAATTAAATTCATTCGAACTTAAAACAATCCTCGGAAATATCGAAAAGATGTTTAAGATTCTTCTTAAGCACTTCCTCAATATGATAGGATATTTATAAGAACAATCGAATTTGATTATTCTTCGATGAAGAAAATCGTCCTTAAACCAAAACACAAAGAACCTAGACGTCATAGAAACGACTAGCTATAGGATTAGAATTTGGTAGAAAACCATAACCTTTCCCTTAGCTTTACCTAGGAACTTGCTTAAATATGCTAATCGTGTTTTAAGTGCAACTTGGATGACTGGAAGACCCTCCAGTACGCTTTTATTTTATTGCAATTTACTTTCTTGCAATTTACTTTCTGCAATTTACTTTATCGCAAATGCATTTTACTTTTCTTGCATGATAAAACAACACATGCATGAAAACCCACACCTTTAGGATAGCCCCTAAAACCGAAACCAAAATTAAGTTAAAAGTCATCGCAAGATAAAATTCACCGCCACAACATTTCAAAATATAAAACAACTCAAAATTTAATCACAAACGTAACACAAAACTACAATTACAACTAAATTAAAACGTCCCGTCGGATGATCGGAATACCTCGGATGATGTAACCTACGTGTTGCTAACGGGATTTCCCACTGTCTAAATGAAAGTGTGGAACTCATTCAAGTTGAGTTTAGCAAATTCATCCGGACTAAGTGAATCCGATAAAAATAACGATGCCGTAAGGATGGAACCGCGGGATCTTAACCGGTGTCGTTATAATCAACTTTAAGATTTGTTTTAATTAAAACACAAAAAACACTTGGAAATTAAGATTTTCTCTAAACCAAAACACTTCTCTCATCCCCCGATTTATGATTTCTAAAACTAAACCTCTGCAACAACAAGGAGCTCGTGAGCATGGTGGGCAAAGACGACCATCGTCATCGCGAAAACCTCGAGTCTACTTCAAGAAAACTTTCCTAGAATTAAAACAACCAAGCCATAGGACTTCGAGGTAGCTTCGCTTAGTGCAACATAAATCCTCAACTCTTCGTTGTGCATTTGCATCGCAAATTAAGCCCTAACCTGGCCTTAGGATTCCGAGGTAGTCGTCCGATACGACAATAAACCCTCACATCTTCTGAAGCTATTTGTTTGATTTTATCATACAAATATAAGCCCTAATTAATTGAAATCGGCAAGATCGAAATATCAAATAAACATTAGGACTTTCCTAAATTCAAGACAAACAATAAGATAGTCGGAAATTATCGAAGTTCACTTCGAATCGTTGATTTCTCCTACCTCTCTTCCTTTGGATTCACAAAACAAAATGTTCCAAAAATTCGATCCATTCCCTATCGAAACTCCAAAATTCAATCTTCGAAAACCTTAAACTTCAAATTCTCGAGAGCGAATTATCGATTATTATCGAGAGTTTTCTTAGGTGATTCCCGTCACTTAAGATGTAATTAACTATAGTGGCTTGCCCTTATATGGAATTTTAAAGAACCTGTGTAATATAAACCCCGTTTAATGTTTTCATATTAAGCAAGTGGAAACTTGCTCGGCTTATAAAATTGGTTCGCGGACCAAACGGATGTCACTAATCTTCTAGTTTATTTAATCAAGCCCCACCATCATAGCGTGTGTCTATCCTTGTGGATAGATACACTAGCTTATGGTGCGGTGCTCGTTTATATAAACTATTTGGGATGCGAGGTCGGCTTAATCTCATATCTTAAAATCTTCAAATTTAAAATTATTTCCAAAATCAAATACTACCTTTTCAAATTATTTATTTAAATTAAATTAAAAATTCGCCGACAGATTTCTGTTAGGCGACCCCTCTTCAAAATAAAACACGACCTAAAAATAAGCCGCACAAAGGCTAAATCGGTTGGTGCACTTTTGGGCAATCATTTCAGACTCAGCAAAAATCAATCATCGAAGTCAAAGGAGGAATGAGACTACGTAAGTAAGGTTCCTTACGCTTCAGCTATTGGTTCACTTTTGTATATTATGGTCGCATCGGCCAAATGTTACCCATGTAGTGGAAGTTGTGATAAGATATACGAGGAATCCGGAGAAGGAACATCGAGAAGTTGTGAAGTGAATTTTGAGATGCCAGAAGGCACCTCGAAACCCGCTCGTGAGCTTGGAGGTAGAGGGCTGCGTTGATGCAGATTTAGCTGGAAACATTGATAGTAGGAAGAGTACTACATGTTTTATCTATACTCTTAGGGGGTATTACTGTGTCATGGGGCTCAAATCTACAAAAGACAGTCTCGTTGTCCACTACAGATGCTGAGTACATCGCAATGTCAGAGGCTGCTAAGGAGATGATATGGTTGTAGAGTTTCTTGGAAGAATTGGTTAAGGAGGTTCGAAAGGGCACTCTCTACAGTGACAATTAGAGCACTATATTTCTTTCAAGGAATCCAGCATTTCAATCCATGACCAAGCACATTAAGATCAGACATCACTTTATATGATCATTGTTCGATGACGAATAATTACTACTTGAGAAAATTTATGGAAGTAAGAACCCTGCTGATATGTTAACTAAGGGTGTTACTCTTGAGAAACTGAAGATGTGCTCGACTTCAGTTGGTCTTCTAGTGTGAAGATAGGGGCTTTAAGTTACAGAGGTGAATGATATCATGTTTGAGAAAAAATAGGTCGGTACAACCAGCAGATGATGCAGACTGTAGGTGGTTGACCCACTGAAAATATGTTGAGATTTTCATGCCTATTTTATATTGATTTTGATGATATTGCACTTTAAGAAAGGTATTTTTGATATTTTGCTGCAAGTATGTTTATTTATTGACATTGGAGCAAAAAGATGCTAAAAGGAGCAAATTTGAAGTAAAAAGGACCAAAATATGAAGATTTGACTTTGTGCGCCTACGACGAGATCGACGGCGATGACGGCGGACTTTTCCTGAGAGTTCAGAAAATAAATTACAAAGAAGGTTGCCGATGGCTAGATCGAGGCCGCCGACAGCGAGCCTTAAGAGAGAAGGCCCAAAACCAAGTATTCTAAAAGGCCGCCGAAGGTGAGATCGACACCGCCGATGGAGATAAAGTTGGTTCTCTCATGATGTGCATTGAATGTGGATGCTTTTTGAAGGGATGTTTGGTTAACTCTTGGAAAATCTTCAAATACTTTGGAAGAAACAAATTGAGGCGAAAATGGGGGGTCAAAGAGAGTCCAAGTGGTGTTAAAGAGTTTCTAGAGTGTTTGTTAGTGACTTGGTTTCCCTAGTAGTTTTAGAGAGTGAGTTTATTTAGTGTTAATTGTGATGAATTCTTTGAGAGATTGTAAGAGTGGAAGGAGAGTGAGAGATTTCTTCCTCCTTGCCGCTTCGAAGGTGAATTCTGAGTGTTGTAAAGAAAGGAAGAGATTCAGAGGAACTTCAAGGAGTTTGCTTGAGGAGGAATTTGAGATAAGTTGTATTTAATTATTGTAGTTTGTATAACTTTGCTTTTATATATGAAATCTAAGTTTTGTCGTTTCTTCTCCATGAAATCTGAGTAGTTTCTCTGTCTTTCTCCTTATTTTGACATTTTTGTGAAATGGTGATTTGAATTAGTTGTGCCAAGAGAATGTTAAAGAAGTTGTGATAATCTTTTCACGTCAATCTTAATTTACTTTCAATTTGACTAATTAATTTGTTAAAATATGTTGATTTTTTACAAATAAAGTAAATATTACATCTAAGATTCAGGAAGGTCAAAGTCCTTAAAAGTAGGGTGCAGATAAATAGGAAAATATTATTTATCGGGCGTAGAATTGGAGATTTTAGAGGGACAGACTAAAATCCTCAATTCAGCCCTATCGTTTGGGTGCTGAAGTGAAGATGTTAGCTCTCAGGCTAGGGGAACGTGAGAGCTCTGAAGTGAGAGCCGGTATCCTCCCAGCCTAGCCGCAGATTCAGTAACCAAGCATAGAATTAGTCAATGTTCTTTATGCCTGGACATAGTTTTAAACTAATTCAAATTATCCATTCACTTAAATTTCTTAACAAGGAGAAGGATGCCTGCTTATTTATTGAACCTCACTTTATTAGTAAAAGTAGTTAATTGTTAGTAGAATTAGTTTATTAAAACTCCATCTTATTTACGATTGCATGTTAGTGACGGCATGTGCAATTCGGCTTACAAGGTTGTGATTCGAATTGGTTTCTATAATCCTAGTCCGTAGGCTTTGAAATATCCTCGTGGGATCGATATCCGAGACTATAGACCTCG
>JAKZJZ010002722.1:0-13997 GCA_022702705.1 Papilionanthe hookeriana x Papilionanthe teres | reverse complement strand
AAAATTCCCCAAAACCATTCCTAAACATTTCCTCACCAATAAAGTTGATCATCCATGGCCAAAAATACCAAAAATTCCAAAAATACCTCCCATTACCCTCCAAATACCCAAAATACCCCTCTTGACCCAAAAATCCAAAAATTCAGACAATTCCCAGAAAATTCTAGAAAATCCCAAATATTCCCAATTTCATTTTGTTCAGCTAAATCATGGGCCAATTTTGACAATTTACCCCACTTTTGTCAAAACCCCCAATTTGACCCATTTTAACCCAAAGTGAACCCAATGTCAAACCAAACCTATCCAATTGACCCAAATTCTGGTCCAATTCAATTCTAAACTTCAATTTAACATTCCCAACACCAATATAGACCAGATCAAAGTCCAATTTGATTGACATTTGAATCCAATTTCACTTTTGGCCTTAAAACCCAATTTGGACCCATGACCCAAACCTAACCCAAACCAAACCAATTCAACTCCAATTAACCACAAATCTTTTCTAAACCATCCCTAACATCCCCACAAACAAAACACTAACATGATTTACCCAAAATTTAGACCCAAACCCCACTCAAATTCAACCCAAAGCTAAAAGGCCCAATTTTGACCTAGACCCAAACCTAACCAAAATAAACCCAAACCCCAAAATCAAAACCCAACTAAAGCCAAAACCTCTTTGAAACACTCCCATAAAAATTTTCCAACATTTATTTTACATCAATTTCAACCCTAGCCCAACATTGGCCCAAGTTAGTCCAATTTGACCTACATTGGCCCATTTACCAAAGAGGTCCAAATCCAACCCAATTCAAGCCCAAACTACTTCAAATTGATTCCAAATCATTCATGAAACTTTCCTAAATTAAATTCAACACTTATTGGATCCAATCCTTTGCAAAATTTTCATCCTAAAATTTGTTTTGAAATCTAAAAGCCCACTCTCTAAACCATCTTGAAAGCCCATCCAAAGTGAAATCCAAAAGCCCAAAGCCCACATGACAATTCCATCTCTGAGCAAAGGTATGGTCTCACTCTTCAACCCTAACTTCTGAACATTCTCCATTTTTATTGAGTCAATTTCATGCTACATAAACCATATGGATGTGTTCGTCTCTTCAAGATGAATCCATAGAACACAAGAACACGAAAATCCGTTGAGAAATGAGTGAGTTCTTAGGGTTTTAGTGTGGACAGTTCTCGGGCTAGGAGGCTTGGGGACGATGAACAGATGTCGTTCATTCAATACACGCGCGGATGGACAGCTCAGATCAGGTCGGATCAGCGGATGATACGCGGAAGGCAGGACCCGGACTGCCGACTCAAGTGGCGGCGTCGAATGGGAGCGCGCTGCGTGGCCGTTCGGAGATGCCGAGGATGACAGGGCGCCGCGTGGATAAGTAGGAAATTAGGTTATTTTCCTATTTATTTAATTCCCTAAACTTCAAAAATGCATAACTTTGTGTAGGAAAATCAGAAAAATAAAATAAAAATACCCTCTTGCTCGGTGAACGGAGGAGAATAATGTGGAAAAGAAATCATTTAATTTCATCAAGTATTTTATTTTTAATAATTTATTTACTCTCTGGACATTTTCAATTCTCCATGCATGTATACAATTCACCATGGCATGAGACCATAGGGCTTTTGAAGCCTCTCAATTTGGGAACATTCCTTGAATTTTTTAAAGTTAGAGGTCACCCCTATGAAGAGTTATTGATTTTTTAATTTTAGGTCACTATTCTAAATATTTTAATTCCAATAATTAGCATGTTGTGAAATAAATTCTAGGAAAATTTGAGGATGTTTCTTATGACTAGAGGACTCTAGGAAAAATAGATTTTGAATTAATCCACTTGGAATAACCCTAATTGGCTTAAACACCCAAAATAGGTCCTTAATTAATTAGAGCTAATCATACATCAAATTGAGTTGAAATCAATTCTCCACTGACCTTTAGGATCAGGGGAACCCACCCTAAAAATTTGAAGCAAATTGGACTTGGTTAGCCCTACCAAATGGGTTGATTAAACCATTTAGCCAATTTAAACTTCAAAAATTCATAACTTTCAAAATACTTTTCAAAAATTCACCAAATTGGTTTTGGAGCCTCTCTGATATCAGGGGAATTTAAGAAAATTAAAATTACAATTTTCTAAAAAGTTGATTTTTTGCATTATTTTAATATTTTTAATAATTAAAAAATAATAAAAATCACAAAAATAATAAAATTCACCAAAATGTCACCTTTTGAATTTTAATCACTTAGGAACAAACCCCATATTTTTCTTAAGTCTATACGATGAGATATTAAATTTTAAAGCCCTAAGGTAATTTTAAAATTAAAAAAATGTATATTTTTAGCATTTCCACTAAAATAATTCTAATAAATCAAAGAAAAATCAAAAAATTGTAAACATAGATCCTCTGATTTCCTTGATATCAGAGAGATTTTTGAAAAATATAAAATTCATTTTTCAACCTTTATTTCATTTTTAAATTAATTAATACTCCAAAACTCAAAATAATTGTAATAAAAAGAATATAATACAAAAAAATCACCAAAATTGGTCCAAGTGGTCCCCTGGTCATTAGGAATGTACCATAATTTTCTTAAGGACAAAAACTTTCCCTTGGTCATATTATTAAATTTTCCTTGGAAATCCCTATTTTCCATCAAAAATAATTACATAAATAAATTAAATACAGAAAAATCACATTTTCTCCTCTCATGCCTTTATTGACATATGAGTGAAGTCACATAAAAATTTAAAGTTTATTTAAGCTCAATTTAGTGAGTTATGAAATTATTAAGCTTGAAGGGCAAAATGGTAATTAAAATTTTAACCTTTAATTAAAACTTTAGGCTTAATAAAATTAAAGAGCAAAATATTTGATCCTAATCTGATTTGGATGATTGAAATTTGAATAATAAGGGTAGAAACCTATTAAAAAATTTAAAAATAATTAAAATAAACCTTAATTAAATAATTGCTTAAATTTGGAAAAATAATAAAATTGGAATTATTAAAATAGGGATATTATTAGGAAGAGATTTGTTCTTTAATTTAAGAATCCCTAAATTAATCATCTCAATAATATTTAATTCCTAATTAAAATGATAATCCAAATTTAAGATTTAAAATGTTAAAAGACGTAATCATTAAATTAAATTAAAGTTAAATTATTTAAATTAAATCCTTTTAAAATTTCAATTAAATTAATACTTTAATAATTAAAATTAAATCATCTTTAAAACATAAAAAAAAATAAAATATTAAATTAAAATTAAAAATAAAATTAAATTAAAATTAAAATTAAATTAAATTAAATCAAATTAAATTAAATTAAATTAAATTAAGTCAAATTAAATCAAATTAAATTAAATTTAATTAAATTAAATCATATTAAATTAAATTAAATTAAAATAAAAAATAAAATCAAGTTAAAATTAAAATTAGATTAAATTAAATTAAAATTAAAACTAAACCAAATTAAATTAAATTAAAGTTAAATTAAATTGAATTAAAAATAACATCACCTAATACATAAAAAAATTTAAAAATAAATATAAAATAACTTGAACACTATTCCGAACTTAAACCCATTAACTGAAATTAAATCAAAAACTATTTGAACATCAATTTGCCCTCAAAAGCTTTTGTTGTCATAACTCCTATACAGAACGTTAAGTGAAATGTTACTTCACTCATAGGATATTCAAATGTCCTAGTTCACTGAGTAAGATAACAACAAAACTTGAATTCCCGGACGATTAATTCATTTGTATAATTAAATTCTCTTGGACATAAAAAATAATTCTAGAAATATTGAAAAGATGTTTAAGACTCGTCTTAAGCACTTCTTCGATATGATGGGATGTTTATAAGAACAATTGAACTTAATTGTTCTTTGATGAAGAAAATCGTCCTCAAACCAAAACATAAGAACCTAGACGTCATAGGAGATGACTAGCTATAGGAGTAGGACCTTGGTAGAAAACCATAATCCTTCCCTTAGCTTTACCTAGGGACTTGCTCTAAATGCTTAAATATTCTAATTGTGTTTTAAGTGTAGCTTGGGATGACGGGAAGACCCTCCAGGTACGCTTTAATTTTATTGCAATTTACCTTATTGCAATTTATTTAATCGCATCGCACTTACTTTTCTTGCATGATAAACAACTGTTGCATGAAAAACCACACTTTTAGGATAGTCCCTAAAACTGAAACCAAAACTAAATTAAAAGTCATTACAAGATAAAATTCACCGCCACAACATTTCAAAATATAAAACAACTCAAGATTTAATCACAAACAGAATACAAAACTACAACTACAACTAAATTAAAACGTCTTATTGGATGAACGGGAATACCTCGGATGATGTAACCTACGTGTTGCTAACGGGATTTCCCACGGTCTAAATGAAAGTGTGGAACTCATTTAGTTGAGTTTAGCAAATTCATCTGGACTAAGTGAATCCGATAAAAATAACGATGCCGGAAGGATGGAACCGTGGGATCTTAACCGGTGTTGTTATAATCAACTTTAAGGTTTGTTTTAATTAAAACATAAAAAACACTTCGAAATTAAGATTTTCTCTAAAACAAAACACTTTTCTCATCTCCTGATTTATGACTTCTAAAACTAAACCTTTGCAACAACAAGGAGCTCGGAGCATGGTGGACAGCACGGTCATCGTCATCAGCAAAACCTGTGTCTACTTCAGCAAAACTTTCTTAGAATTAAATAACCAAGACATAGGACTTCGAGGTAGCTTGCCTAGTGCAACATAAATCCTCAACTCTTCGTTAGGCATTTGCATTGCAAATTAAGCCCTAACCGGTCTTAGGATTTACGAGGTAGTTGTCTGATACAACATAAACCCTCACATCTTCAAGGCTATTTGTATGATTTTGTCATACGAATATAAGTCCTAATTAATTAAAATTGGCAAGATCAAAACATTGAATAAACATTAGGACTTTCCTAAATCCAAGCCAAACAATAGGATAGTCGGGAAATTATCGAAGTTTGCCTCGAATCTGTAATTTCTCCTACTTTTCTTCCTTTGAATTCCTAAAATAAATTGTTCCAAATTTGATCCATTCCCTATTGAAATTTCCAAAATTCAAATCCTTTGAAAAACTTAAACTTTAAAATTCTTGAGAGCAGAACTACTGATTATTATTGAGAGTTTTCTTAGGTGATTCCCGTCACTTAAGATGTAATTAACTATTGGGGCTTGCCCTTATAGGGAATTTTAAGAACCCAGGTAATATAAACCCTGCTTAATTTCTTTCTATTAAGCAGGGAATTTGTCGGCCTATAAAATTGATTCGCAGACCAAACAGATGTCACAAATCTTCTAGTTTATTTAGTCGAGCCCCACCACCAAACAGGGTGTCTATTCTTCGGGATAGATACACGGTTTGCGGTGTGATTGCTCGTTTATATAAACTATTCGGGATGTGAGATCAGTTTGATTTCATATCTTAAAATCTTCAAATAAAAAAAAATTATTTTCAAAACCAAATACTACTTTTTCAAATTATTTATTTAAATTAAATTAAAAATTCGCCGACAATTTCTGTAGGCGACCCCCCTTTTCAAAATACAACACTCAACCTAAAAATATGTTGACAACTTCTGGCGACTCCGCTGGGGACAATTCCTCTCTCCATTTTAATCAGATAATTCTGCTTTCAAAAATCGGTAGTGTATCCATGTCCCTTGTGGATCAAACTACCCTTCTTTCCGTTGGAATACTATGTTCATTTCTACCTTGAACAAGTACATCCAACATTCTCTCGGATTTAGGAACCACTTCGTTTAGACACCCCTAAACGAGAGAGGTTCCGAGATCCTTTACCTCATTTACGAGGTGGGGTGGACCCCGATAGGTATTAGTTTAGGAGCGGTCTTGCGGGTCGAGAAGTTTCTACAAGACTTTCTGTTCCTTCTCCAGTTCCTAATCAATTCCTTTTACCCTTCCTACAACTTTCCTTCTTTTAATAATTCTCCTTCCTAACAGACAAATCTTTTCGAAAAAACAATTTTCTTTTAATATCACAAATACGCTAAGGTAAACGAAAATGTGTTCGGACTCTTTCTTTTTCGTCATAAGTTCTACGATAAGAAGAAGCACGATTCGGAGACTAGCACTTGGAATCTGCCCTGCAGAAATGGAAGCCCCAAAACTGATCTTCTCCTTTGTCAACGGACTGGACCTGGCTGTGTTCAAGGACGAACTGCCTGATAATGGAATCATTCAATTCAGACAAGGATTCGGGGACACCGACATCAAAATCCCCGACGTCACTCTCTTTTCACTCGCAAGCAAAATATCGGAAACTGAGAAGCCGTTGATTGAGTTTAACCTCAAGTCAACTCATGAATTCCCTCCTCTGCAAAAGAATCCAAATGAGAGGAGTATTGTTGTTCGCAAAAGGACTGTTATTGCTACTTCACTGGTCTAGTTGTCTCTACACCTACCCCGGCTTCTGCCAGACTAAAGGGGAAGGAAATTCAGAACTGTGATGAACTTGTTGCCGTGGAGGGTACAGATCTTCCTGTAAAACCTTCTGTTTTTGAAATCGGGTCCGGCTCGAGAATTCCACCACCGACACGGACTCGGAGGAGGAACGAAGTAGAAAGATTGCTAGAGAAGCCGTAGCTGCCGAAGTCGCTTTTCGGAGGAAATCCCGGAACCGCTCGAGTATACACCGCTGCTGAATACATACCACTTTTGGGAGGAAGTAGGTTCCATCCCCTCTCGCTGCGAGAGGACGAAGAAAATGTCCGCGAGATTGCTTCGCATTGCCTCGGCCCGCATATTACAACGACGGCCGTAAGAAAAGGGCTAGAATTACGCCATTTGCTCGACTGCAAACTACGATAGAAAAGTTAGCAAAGAAAGAAAAATGCCTCGGGTCGAAATTTTAAGAAGGATAGGGCGGGTGCCGACCGAGTCCCATCTTGGGCCGCGAGTAGAACTCTGCTATCGGCTGCGGAAAAGCCGAATAAGAGAATGAAAGCTAGTCCACTCCGTCGTTGTTTCGGGACTACAAATTAGGGAGGATACCACCTTCCAGCATTTGGCTGACAGACCATCTGGTCCTAGACCTTCTGCTGCTAGAAGGATGGTATGGCGTCCAACTACCAGACAATTAAGAATAAAACAACAGCCTGAGAAGGAAAGTCTCGTTAGGAGACTTGAGTCCGAAGAAAGTGCTACCGCAGTAAAGGGGACTCATGAGAAAGAAACCCAACAGTTATCACATGACAACTGCAAGGATGTACAGAAAAGACAACTAGAAGATGCTATGGAAAAGCTAAGAACCGATATTCGGCGATTAGCATGATAAAGAAAAGAGAAATTCAGAGATGAAGTTGACTCGTCAGAGTTCATGGATGATGAATATGCAGAAATTAACATGGTTGAAACACGAGCTTCGTCAGCCTCACAAGGTGCCCCTGCAGCCGCAGAAAGAGAGGAGCCGGAAGTAATGAGGAGGCAGCTTCAAGAGAAAGATGATACGATCGGCCAAATGACAAAAAGGATGGAAGAGATGGCTATAGCCCTAGCCACTCTCTAGAGTCAGGTTCAACCCCAAAGAGAAACACCCCCAGAAGTTATTCACATTGTAGACGGAGGAAAGGAGATTACGTCCGTCAACGGGGATGATCGATTAAAGATGGATGCAACACAAAACATGATTCAGGAAAAGGATATCAAGAGCATGGTGGAACGGCGAGTGCGAGAAGCCTTGGCACAATCAAAGAGCGGGACATCCATTCGGACGGGTAGACCTTACCTCGAAGAATTCGACGGCTGTCCAATATCCGAAAGGCTTTGTACCACCTGCTGTTCAAGACCTTTGATGGAACCGGAAACCCTCGGCGGCATGTTGCACATTTTCGTACCGGTTGTTGCAATGCGGCGGAAGTGATGCTTTACTCTTCCGACAATTTGTCGACGACTTATCGGGGATCACCTTTGATTGGTATGTGGAATTACCGAACGGTTCGGTGAAGACATTTTCGGAATTAGAGAACCTCTTCATCGAGCGATTTGCGGAGCTCGGCACCACATCACTATAGGTGATTTTGTGGTAGAGAAGCAGAAGCCGAACGAAACTTTGGTGGACTACATACTTCGATGGAGGAATCTAAGTATGAAGTGTGAGCCACGACTACGAGAACGACATGCGAGTTGGCATTTTACTAAAGAGCATTCAAGGCCCGATAGCACTTCTCCTCGAGGATTCTACTATTAAGACTTTCGAGAAGTTGTTAAGCAAGGCCGGAAGCTTGCAAGAGGAGGCAAAGCAATTAAGTTTCACCAACAAAACAGACAAACAGAAGCCCATGAAAACTTTTGAAAAGAAGTCCGGGATCGTCGCAGCTATCGATAAAGGCAAGCAGCCGATACAAATACCGTCAGAACGGCCGCAGTAACCCCGACCCAGCTATCAGTCATCTCAACAGTATGAACAACCGCCTAGTCCACAACGTACGCTAAAGGAGCTTCTGAGCAGGGAATATCCGTTCAAGAATGAGGCAGTGCCGAAAATGTTCCATGATCCGATGAAGACTCCAGATTTCCAACTCGCGGAACCTAAGAGACCGGAAGAAGTCAACAAGAAAGGTGATCCCGACTTTTGCCCTTACCACCGGATGCTTGGACACAAGATAGAAGATTGTATTACCTTCGAAAAGTTGGCTCGACGACAATCTTCGAAAGGGAATATAACTCTCCCGAAGGAGTACATGAAGGAACCCCGAAAGGAGGTTCCGTCGATGTTATCTCGACGGATCTCATTGTTCCGATAGATCCACTATGCGGCCGATGATGGATGGACTACGGCTTGGACAAAGTCTTCGAAGAAGATTTTGGATCACATCCAAACCGCTTCGGTGCGAGCCTCGATTCGAGTTCGAAACCTGTCGAGTTGGCACTATCAATTGCGATAGAAGAACCACCTCGACGGAGACGATTGAAGAGAAGAAGAAAATTGACGAAGAAGAGAAGACCGAGGCTCTTAAGGCTAGACTAGGGGCTGCTTATCCTAGGATAGTTGTTTCTGATTCGGGGGAGAAATTCCTCGAACCTTTGACTGCGTATGATTATCCGCTCACTCCGGTGGGATCTTATAATGATAAGGGTTATGGCGTTGGCTACGTTTTGATTGTTTCTAATGATTACGTAACTAGCGACGACCAACCTAATCTGGACATCGATTCCGATACAAATGACAATTCTCAAATCATACACAATCTCGACCATCACAATGACAAAGAAGACATCCACCAAAGAGGCTACGAGAGTTCAACAAGCAATGAATCTATTTGCGAGTTTCGAGGAGCTCCAGTCACAATAGAGTTAGAGCCTTCGGACTGCGAAGCTAATCCGGAAGAACCTGTCATTCCGATTCGAGAGGTGACACCAACAAACTCAATACTAGATTCGGAAGAAATTACGAAGTTAACTTAAGAAGTGGAAGAGTTCTACCTCCGAGAATGGGTCCGAAGGACAAAGGAAAGCGGTGGTTGTTCGGGAAGAACCAACCCGGCGGAAGAAATACCCGTTTGGGAAGAAATCGAGACACATGGAAATAAAGTGGATTACAACGTGCTAGCCCATCTTAGGAAACTACCGGCGAGCCGAGCATCTACGACGCTCTCATCTTATCGAAAGGAGATGAGAGAAGCTCGATCGAGGCCTTACTTGATCCGGAAATTTGCTTAGCTCAAATGACTCGAGATTCCTTAGATGAGGTTTGCTTGTTAAAGGAACGACGAGGTGTCACCTTCACGGACAATGACCTACTACTTGGGACAGCAGACCACAACCGACCATTGTACATTTCAGTTACAATCGGGAAGTTTACACTCTCCGGAGTATTGGTGGATCCAGGAGCATCAATCAGTATAATGAATCTTTGGACGCTAGCATACTTGGAAATTGATGCTCTGCGAGCTCGAACCGGACAAAATGTTATTAAGAGGATTCGACCGGAAAGGAGAAAGAGCCCTCGGATCAATAACACTGCTAATGAAGACCGGTGACTTGGCAAAGACAACCGCAAAATTTCACATAATTGATTCGAAACGTCATTCAACGCTCTCTTGGGCCAACCATGGATACATGAAAATAGGATGGTACCATCATCCCTACATCGATGCATCGAAATACTACGATGGAGGGGAACGATTGCATCAAAGGTAACTTACAACCATTCTCCGTACATGAAATTGGAATCCATGAAGATGCAGCTTATTACACACCTCCGAAGAAAACAATCTTCTCCAGAGATACCATAACAAATGAAGCAAAGGAAGTTCGGGATGACGAGGAACTTGAAGTTCTAGTCCAACAGTCACTCACCACTCCCTTACGGCGAGATGGTGAAGGTTTCTCCACAACTCGCATCTGAGGTCGAGGCCGGGGACAAGGTCGTGGCGGAGACGTTGGGACAGTTGGACGAGAGGAAACCGGCCATCGATGTTGATTGGGAAGATAGTTCGAAGAAGAAAAAGAGATCGAACAAGAAGCGGCGACAATAAGTCAGAAGAAGCCGCAATTCAGGATCTCTCTCGAAGATAAAAAGAACAAGGAATATAAATCGATGTACGAGAAGATTAACCACTATGTACATACTATGACCGTGACCCCGATCCATTCTAATAAGATCGAGGGTTTGGTGGTCAAAGAAGTACGTAGCGGCGGTGCAAAGCCAATCAAATTCTACCGTGGTGCTCCTTCCTCAGAAACTGAAAATAATCTACAATTTGAAGATGTTACTTCATCAGAATTAATGGAATTACCTTTTGAGTGATACTCTCCCTGTGTTCAAAATTTAATTCAACGTGGTTTCTTACCTCGACAATGGACAAAGGTCGATCACAACATTTTGAAAATTTATGGAATAACTGCGGTCGTCACCCGATTCAAAGCATGGTCTCGGGTTCGGCACGGTAGGATCGGTTGACGATGCGAATTTTGCTTGGTTATCACTTGCAAGTCCAATGAAGACTGCATGGAAGCTACAGAAGAAATTGAAGATTTACAAATTGGAGACGCTCCACCAAAGTTCGAAGAAGAGATCAAATCTACAATAGATGAGTTAACGGAAGTTAACTTAGGTACTAGCGAAGAGCCTAGAACCTACCTTTGTTAGCTCCTTACTCGATAAAGAAGACTCGAAGAAATAATCAAGTTATTAATGGAATTTAAAGACTTGTTTTGCTTGGAGCTACGATGAGATGCCGGGATTAGCTCCGGAGGTCGCAGTCAGTAAGCTAGGAGTGGATCTTACTCCTGTCCCAGTCAGACAAGGTCCTAGAAGAATGCGTCTAGAAATCGAACAACAAGTCATAGCTGAAGTTAAAAAGCTAATAGATGCTAAATTTGTCCATGAAGAACAATACCCGACTTGGTTAGCCAATGTGGTGCCAGTCGGGGAAGAAGAATGGTCGGATCGAAATTTGTGTGGATTTCGAGAGATTTAAACAAGGCATGTCCAAAAGATGAATTCCCTCTACCGATCCGAGAATTAATGATCGACATTGCTTCAACACATGAAATATTCTCATTCATGGATGGATCTTCGAGGATACGACCGGATAAAAATTGCTCCGGAAGATGAAAAACTTACGGCATTCGGAACGTTGATCGGAGTATATTGCTACACGATGATGCCATTCGGACCGAAGAACGCGGGAGCAACCTACCAGAGAGCAATGACAAGAATTTTTGATGATTTCATCCACAATCAAGTCGAATACTACGTGGATGATGTGGTCATCAAAAGCAAAGTAAAGGAAGACCACCTTTATGATTTGAGAATTATTTTCGAACGATTAAGACAATTTAACCTTAAGATGAATCCCTTAAAATGCGCCTTCGGCGTCACCTCAGGAAATTCTTAGGATTCATTGTCGACATCGTGGAATTGAAATCGACCCGGAAAAGATTAAAGCTATCTTAGAAATGCCACCTCCCAGAACCTTAAAACAACTACGATCTTTTCAAGGGAAGTTGGTATATCTTCGACGCTTTATCTCGAACTTGTCAAGTAGGTGTCAGCCTTTCTCGGCATTAGTTAAAAAAGACACCAAATTTATTTGGGAAGAGAAATGCCAGAGGGCCTTCGAGGACATTAAGCAATATTTAATGACACCTCCTGTCTTAGCGGCCCCGGTCTCGGAGTAGACCGTCGATACTTTATACCGCGGCTTTAGACGACTCTCTCGGAGCCACAGTTAGCCGTGTGTCGATGATGAGGGTAAAGAAAATGCTCTTTACTACCTAAGCCGTCGTTTACTTCCGATGGAAATAAGGTATCCCGCAATTGAAAAGCATTGTTTGGCCACGATCTTCGCCGCTCAAAAGCTCGGACACTACATGCTTTCTCATAAGGTCGACACGATCTCGAAATTTAATCCATTGCGATACTTGATGACTCGTCCAACGCTTTCCGGCGGACTTGCCGGATGGTCGATGATATTATTGCAATTCGATATAACTTTCGTGCCTCTTCGTGCGTAAAGGGACAAGTCCTGCGGACTTCCTCGCAGCACACCCTTTGCCGGCGAATCTCCTCTCGATGACGACTTGCCGGACGAACAAATAATGAGCTTAGAAGACCACGATGATCGACGTTGGGAATTATACTTCGACGGAGCATCTTCGGCACTACAAAGATGAAGAATCACAAGTGATAGTGCCCGGTAAGGCAGGAATCAGATTAATCTTTATAACACCGGAGCGGGGGATGTTAAGATACTTCTACTACTTGACAGAGCCGTGTATAAACAACGAAGCATAATACGAAGCCTTCATAACAGGACTAGAATTAACTATTCAAATGGCGATAACAAACATCAACATCTACGGGGATTCGCAGTTAATCATTCAACAGATCGCCGGATAGTACAGAATTTTAAAGCCAAGACTTGAGCAATACTTCCAGTATGCCATACAGTTGTTGGAACAGATTCCGAATGTGACAATCTACAAAATTCCTAGGAAAGAAAATCCTTTAGCAGATGCGCCAGCCCGTCTCGCAAAAGAATTTTCCTGCTTGCAAGATGAATCAGTAGAAGTGTCAGTTCACGGACGTCAGGTCCTATCACAGCTCGACATAGACACAATACACAAATCAGAAAAAGAAGAAGAATCAATTGCAACAGTGACGAGAAAACACGGAAGATTGGCGACAACCATTAATAGACTACCCGCAAATAGGAAAACTACCGGACGATAGGTCGCTAGCCCATCGGATCAAGAAAAGAACTCCGTCCTACGCATTAATAAACAACACGTTATACGGAAGGTCTTTCGATCAAATGTGGCTAAGGTGCCTAAGCGGGTCCGAGGCCCGTGAAATTGTTAAAGAGGTGCATTCGGGACTGCGTGGCGCTCACCGGTCGGGTCCGAAGATGAAAATGAAAATTAAAAGACTAGGGTACTATCGGACCTCGATGATGACCGACTACATGAAAATCGCCGAGAGCGGTCACCAATGCCGAGTGCACGGAGTGGTTCGACACCAACCTCCAAATGTGCTACATCCGACAATTGCGTCATGGCCATTTGAATGTTGGGGCACGGATATAGTGGGTCCGATAGAACTACCATCTTCGAAAGGGCATCGCTTCATTCTTGCGGCTACAGATTACTTTTCCCAAGAGGGCGAGGCAGCGTTTCACTTGAGAAGTGAAAGCACACCATGTGCTTATAGTTTTTCAAGAACCAAGTTGTGCTACCGTTTCGGAGTTCCACGCGAGATCATCTCGGATAATGGGTCGGCATTCGAAGCACACAAATCAACAATTTTGTCGTGGAGACACGAAATCGACTGGCGGTATTCAACAATTTATTACCCAAGAGCAAACGGCCTGGCTGAGGCTTTTAATAAAACTCTCGTTCAAATCTTAAAGAAAACCTTGGACGATAATAAGAGAAATTGACACGAGAAGTTATTAGAA
>JAKZJZ010002721.1:0-13999 GCA_022702705.1 Papilionanthe hookeriana x Papilionanthe teres | reverse complement strand
AATATTGTGATGATATTAATACCGAATCTTAATTTACTATTTAAATTGGCCATTTAAATTGTTAAAATCTGTTGAAGAGTTTTGAGACCTAGAAGGAGATGAACTCTTAACTAGTAGATATCACATGAATCCTTGGGTAGTCGAAGGCCTTTTGCGGGGTATTCAAGATGAAGTGTAAATAAATAGGAAAATATTATTCAACGGGCATATGACTGATAAGTTTTTAGAGTGACAGACTAAATTCTTGTAATTTGGTTTATAGAGAGGGAACGGGTCACTAGTAGGGCCGACCATAGCCACCCTTGGACATCTAGTAGTGTGAGCCTATATTAACCTATTCTACTGACAATACATCCAGATCTGATGCATAGATTAGCTGATGCTCTTTATCTTATCGAGTCGAAGGGTAAAGAATAGGAAAGCTTCTATTTGGCACAATACCATAAATCATATTCTCCAACGAATATTGATATTATACTTAAAAGTCTTGGATTAATTGAAGGGAAGAAAGTTGTTTACTTTATATATTATTTACATCACTCATTATTTTATTATTGTTTTCTTTAATTTTGCTTTTAGTAAATTAAATATTAAATTTAAAACTGTTAGATTAGAAATACATAAAAGATTTTAAAATTTACAATATTTAAAAATATATATAACTCTTACTCGTGGGATCGATACTGGGGTCTTCATTTAAAGCCCTATATTACTTGAAACGATACGTATACTTGCGTAGTACCCATACAGTATGTAAAATATTTGCTTATTAAAATTATATTTATATATATAAACGATATTATTATTTAGAGTTATAGTATTGGTACACATATTTTTGAGCAACTTATTAAATTACTACGTTGTTCGTGGATTGAGAGTTGAATTTTCTAGCGCGTTGCGTGAGGACAAATTCTTAGTATTTTGAAATATTTATTTTATTTTATTTATTATCTTTTATTGTCGAGAAATACAAAAGTTATAAAATATTCAAAAACATATTATAAAAACAAAAAATAGTAAGTAGAGATATTTATTTATTGTTATATATATATATATATCCTTTTTATTTCTTACTTTTTATGCGTAGTTAAGTTACGAAGGATTATTACCTTTAGATTATGAATTAGAAAGAAAGATAAGAAAAATTAAAAAGGGAAAACAAATTCAAAAATTTCGAGATAGATAATTTACATAACAATTTACAAAATCCGATTAAACTTAATGATCAAAATGTTTATAAATCGTTAAGGGATTATGCTAACCCTACGAGTTGATGAACTTCGTAATAGTATTCAAATTCCTACTGTAGATGCTTAATTCTTTTGAACTTAAACCGTACTATTATTCAAATGGTTCAAAATAATTAATTTAGTGGAACACTAAATGAGGATCCAAATTTACACCATGTTAGATTTTTAGAACTTTGTGCTACCTTTAAATATAATAATGTTTCGATGATGCTTATTAGACTTAGACTCTTTCCTTTCTCTTTAAGAGATAAAGCAAAGATGTGGTTGAACTACATTAGCGACGGGTTCTATTAAAACATGAGCTAAAATTGCACAAAATTCCTTACTAAATATTTTCCTCCTTCTAAAAGCTGCTAAATTAAGAAATGATATTACTTCGTTTAGTCGATTTGACGAGGAGACAATATATGAAACTTGGGAAAGATTTAAAGAACTATTAAGAAAATATCCTCATCATGCTTTACCGATTGGTTAATTATTCAAACATTTTATAATGGACTTAAATGGATATTTAAAATCAATTATTGATGCTTGCTTGATAGAGGTTCTTTAATGGTCTAAATCATTTGAAGAAGCTTACACTTTAATTGAAGAAATGGCTAATAACAATTTTCAATGGTCTTCGAAAGGATTAATCCTAAAAGAATGGCAAGTATTCACGATAATGAAGCCTTTTCTATCTTAGCTTCACAAGTAGCAGCAATATCTAAGAAATTAGATAATTTTGCTATCAATGTATCACATAATAATTATGCTTAATATGGAAGATTCTCAAACTATTGAAACTTTACAAGCTATTGCTAGTAAAAATAATCCTTATTCAAATTATTATAATCCTGGATGGAAAAATCATCCTAAGTTTAAGCTGGAATAATTCACAACAACAATGGGGTAATAATCGATCTCATCCAACTGGAAATTGGAATAATCAAGTTAATTCAAATTATAAACCTCCTGGATTTAATAATCAACGAAAAAAGTTATCGATAGAAGAATTAATTTTACAAATGAATAATCGATTACAAAATCAAAATACTGTTATTCGTAATATTGAAAATCAAATCGGGACAAATTGCTAATTTAATTAACTAACGGATCTCATATGAACACTTCCTAGTAATGTTGAAATTAATCAAAAGAAAGCGGAAAAGAACATGAACATGTTAAAGGCATGTATAACTTAGAAGTGGAAAGGAATTAAAAGAAAGAATGTAGAATGAAATTGAAAATGAGATTGAGGTTGAAGAGATTGAAAAACCTAAAGAAACTCCTTCTCCTAGTCAAATATTATCTGTTATTCATATTAATGTGGATAGTTGAAAAACCACCACCTCCTTTTCTTCAAAGACTTAAAACGGCGAAATTAGATCATCAATTTTCTAAGTTCTTTGAAATTTTTAAGAAACTTACTATTAACATACCTTTTACTTGAATCTTTGGAACATATGCCAACTTATGCAAAATTTATGAAGGATATTTTAAGCAAGAAATGAAAATTTGAAGCTTTTGAAAGCTGTTACATTAAGTGAAGAATGTAGTGCAATAGTTCAAAGAAATTACCCAAAAGCATAAGGATCCTGGAAGTTTCACTATACCTTGTGCTTATTCGAGAAAAATTTTGTGGAAAAGCTTTATGTGATTTAGGAGCAAGTATTAATCTCATGTCATTTTCTATCTTTCGAAGGTTGGATTTAAGAGATATTACTCCCACCACTTGTAACCCTCCGGTTAGGTGATAGATCTATAACTTATCCTAAAGGAGTTATAGAGGATGTCCTTGTTAAAGTGGATAAATTTATTCTTCCCTGTAGATTTCATTAGTACTTGATATGGAAGTAGATAAAGAGATACATATTATTTTAGGGAGACCTTTTCTAGCTACCATAAGAGTTATGATTGATGTGCAAAAGGAGAACTAACCATGAGAGTTAATGATCAAGAAATTAAATTCAATGTTCTTAAATCAATGAAGTACCACGATAAAGAGAAATGTTATCGAATGGATATAATTGATTATTTAATTGAAAAACATTATCAAGAAAAATGTAAAGTCATTTACGAAGAAAAATTTGAATTATTGATCGATGAAAAATTTATATGAAAATGAAGTAGTAGAAGAAGAAGAGACTCATTTTATTAAAAATAATTGGGAAACTTTAGACATAACTCAAGACGATATACTTTTACCATCAATTAAAAGAGCCCCTGAACTGGAATTAAAAATGTTACCTTCACATTTAAAATATGTGTTTCTTGGAAATTCGTTAACTTTACCTGTTATTATTTCTTCTGAACTAAGTAGAGATCAAGAAGAAAAACTACTAGGTGTGTTAAAGAAATATGTCGGCATATTTTTAGGTCGTGTTTTATTTTGAAGAGGGGTCGCCTAACAGAAATCTGTCGGCGAATTTTTAATTTAATTAAAATAAATAATTTGAAAAGTAGTATTTGATTTTGAAAATAATTTTAAATTTGAAGGTTTTAAGATATGAGATTAAACCGATCTCACATCCCAAATAGTTTATATAAACGAGCACCGCACCACAAGCCGTGTATCTATCCACTAAGGATGAGACACCTGCTTGATGGTGGGGCTTGATTAAATAAACTAGAAGATTAGTGACATCCGTTTGGTACGCGAACCAATTTTATAAGCCGAACAAGTTTCCCACGCTTAATATGAAAACATTAAACGGGGTTTATATTACACAGGTTCTTTAAAATTCCCTATAAGGGCAAGCCCCTATAGTTAATTACATCTTAAGTGACGGGAATCACATAAGAAAACTCTCGATAATAACCAATAATTACGCTCTCGAGAATTTCGAAGTTTAAGGTTTTCGAAGATTGAATTTTGGAATTTCAATAGGGAATGGATCAAATTTTGGAACATTTTGTTTTGTGAATCCAAAGGAAGAGAGGTAGGAGAAATCAACGATTCGAAGTGAACTTCGATAATTTCCGACTATCCTATTGTTTGTCTTGAATTTAGGAAAGTCCTAATGTTTATTTGATATTTCGATCTTGCCAATTTCAATTAATTAGGGCTTATATTTGTATGATAAAATCAAACAAATAGCACAGAAGATGTGAGGGTTTATTGTCGTATCGGACGACTACCTCGGAATCTAAGACCGGTTAGGGCTTAATTTGCAATGCAAATGCCTAACGAAGAGTTGAGGATTTATGTTGCACTAGGCGAAGCTACCTCGAAGTCCTATGGCTTGGTTGTTTTAATTCTAGGAAAGTTTTCTTGAAGTAGACTCGGGTTTCTGCGATGACGATGGTCGTCTTGCCCACCATGCTCCGAGCTCCTTGTCGTTGCGAGAGGTTTAGTTTTAGAAATCATAAATCGGGAGTTGAGAAAAGTGTTTTGGTTTAGAGAAAATCTTAATTTCCGGGTGTTTTTTATGTTTTATTTAAAACAAATCTTAAAGTTGATTATAACGACACCGGTTAAGATCCCGCGGTTCCATCCTTCGGCATCATTATTTTTATCGGATTCACTTAGTCCGGATGAATTTGCTAAACTCAACTGAATGAGTTCCACACTTTCATTTAGGCAGTGGGAAATCCAGTTAGCAACACGTAGGTTACATCATCCGAGGTATTCCCGATCATCCAACGAGGACGTTTTAGTTTAGTTGCGATTGTAGTTTTGTGTTACGTTTGTGATTAAATTTTGAGTTGTTTTATATTTTGAAATGTTGTGGCGGTGAATTTTATCTTGCGATGACTTTTAACTTAGTTTTGGTTTCGGTTTTAGGGTCTATCCTAAAGGTGTGGGTTTTCATGCAACGGTTGTTTATCATGCAAGAAAAATAAATGCATTTGCAGATAAAGTAAATTGCAAGAAAGTAAATTGCAATAAAATAAAATAAAAGCGTACTGGAGGGTCTTCCCGTCATCCCAACTGCACTTAAAACACAATTAGCATATTTAAGCAAGTTCTAGGTAAAGCTAAGGGAAAGGTTATGGTTTTCTACCAAATTCCTAATCCTATAGCTAGTCATTTCCTATGACGTCTAGGTTCTTTGTGTTTTTGTTTGAAGACGATTTTCTTCATCGAAGAACAATTAAATCCAATTGTTCTTATAAATATCCTATCATATTGAGGAAGTGCTTAAGAAGAATCTTAAACATCTTTTCAATATTTACGGGATTATTTTAAGTCCAAATAAATTTAATTATGTAAATGAATCAATCGTCCGAGGTTTTCGAAGTTTTATTAATTTGCTCGGTGAACTAGGACATTTGAATATCCTATGAGTGAAGTAACACTTCATTTAATGTTTCATTTAGGAGTTATAATAATCAAAGCTTTCAAGGGTAAATTAGTATTCAAATGATTTGGTTTAAGTTAAAAAGTTTAAATTTGGAATAGTGTTCAAGTTGCTTTATATTTAATTTCTTTTATGTCTTAGGTGATGTTATATTTAATTCAATTTAATTTATTTGAGTTTTAATTTAATTTAATTTAATTTAATTGTTTAATTTAATTTAATTTAATTTTAATTATTTAATTTAATTTAATTTAATTGTTTAATTTAATTTAATTTAATTTAAATTCAATTTAATTTAATTTAATTTAATTTAATTAATTTAATTTAATTTTAATTTAATTTAATTTAATTTAATTTGTTTTAATTTGATTTAATTCAATTATTTAATTTAATTTTAATTTAATTTTTAATTAAGTTTTATCTTTAATTTTAATTGAAATTTTTGAAAGAGTTTAATAATTTAATTTTAGTTTAATGATTAAGTCTTTTAATATTTTGAATTTGAGTTATCATTTTAATTAAAAATTGAGTATTAATGATATAATTATTTTAGGGATTTTTAAATTAAAGAATAAATCTCTTCCTAATAAATATCCCTTATTTTAATAATTCCAATTTTATTATTCTTCCAAATTTAATCTATTACTTAATTAAAGTTTAATCATTTTTTTTTAAAAAATGTTTAATGAGTTTCTACCCTTTAATTATTTAAATTTCAATCATCCAAACCAGATTAAGATCAAATATTTTACTTGTTGATTTTTTTTAAACCTAAAGTTTTAATTAAGGGTTGAAAGTTTAATTACCATTTTACCCCTTAAGCTTAATAATTTCATAACTCACTAAATTGAACTCAAATGAACTTGAAATTTTTATGTGACTTCACTCATATGTCAATAAAGACATGAGAGGAGAAAAAGTGATTTTTCTGTATTTAATTTATTTATATAATTATTTTTAGTAGAAAATAGAGATTTTCAAGGGAAATTTGATAACATGACCAAGGAAAGTTTCTGTCCTTAAGAAAATTAGGGGACATTCCTAATGACCAGAGGACCACTTGGACTAATTTTGGTGATTTTTTGAATTATATTATTTTTATTATAATTATTTTGGGTTTTGGAGTGTTAATTAATTTAAAAATAAAATAAATGTTGAAAAATGAATTTTATATTTTTCAAAAATCTCTCTGATATCAAGGAAACCAGAGAATCAAATTTTGCAATTTTCTGATTTTTCTATGATTTATAATAATTATTTTAGTGAAAATGCTAGAAAATACATTTTTTTTTATTTTAAAATTACCCTAGGGCTTTAAAATTCAATATCTCACTAAATAGACCTAGGAAAAATGTGGGATTTGTTCCTAAGTGATTAAAATTCAAAATGTGACATTTTGGTGAATTTTATTATTTTTGTGATTTTTATTATTTTTAATTATTAAAAATATTAAAATATTATTAAAAATTAACTTTTTTAGAAAATTGAAATTTTAATTTTCTTAGGTTCCCCTGATATCAGAGAGGCTCCAAAACCAATTTGGTGAATTTTTGAAAAGTATTTTAAAAGTTATGAATTTTTAAAGTTTAAAATGGCTAAGTGACTTAATCGACCCAATTAGTGGGGCTAACCAAGTCCAATTGACCTCAAATTTTTATGGTAGATTCCTCTGATCCTAAAGGTCAGTGGAGAATTGATTTCAAGTCAATTTGATGCCTGGTTAACTCTAATTAATTAAAGACCTATTTTGGGTGTTTAAGCCGATTAGGGTTAATGCGAGTGAATTAACTCAAGTCCTATTTTTCCTAGAGTTCTCTGGTCATAAGGAACATCACCAAATATTTCTAGAATTTATTTCACAACATGCTAATTTTTGGAATTAAAATACTCAAAACGAGCAACATGCATTTGAAAAATAAATAACTTTTCACGGAGATGGCCTACGACCTTGGAAAATTCAGGGAATGTTCCCAAGTTCAGAGGCTTCAAAAGCCCTATGGTCTCATGCCATGGTGAATTGTATACATGCATGGAGAATTAAATGTGTGCAGAGAGTAAATAAATCATAAAAAATAAAATACTTAATGAAATTAAGTGATTTCTTTTTCACATTATTCTCCTCCGTTCAGCTGAGCAAGAGGGTATTTTTATTTTATTTTTTGATTTTTCTACACAAAGATATGGATTTTTGAAGTTTAGGGAATTAAATAAATAAAAAAATACCCTAATTTTCTATTTATCCACGCGGCGCCGGCGCATCCTCGGCGACTCAGAAGGCCACGCGGCGCGCTCCCATTCGACGCCGCCACTTGAGTCGGCAGCCCGGGCCCCGCGGTTCTCGCACCGTTTCACGGTCCGACGCCATCCGAGCCGTTCGTCCGCGCGTGTATTGAATGGACGGCATCCGTTCATCGTCCCCAAGTGTCCCCACTCGATAGCCGTCCACACTAAATCCATAATATCTCGCTCGATACTCAATGGATTTTCATGTTCTTATGCTCTATGGATTCGTCTTGAAGAGACGAACACATCTATACGGCTAACATGCATTGGAACTAAGGCATTTGAAATAGAGAATCTTCGAAGCTCGGGATGAAGAGTTAGCTCATACCTTGGCTCGGAGAAGTGTGGCTTCGATCCGAGAGTTGTTGCACCTTCGATTGGGTCCCAGCAAGCTCCGGATGAAGTCTCCGGTGCAGTGAATTGTCCGGATATGATTTCGACCAAGCCCGATCACAAAGCTTGGAAGGCTGGAGCAAGCCGGGTGGTACTGGAGATGGGGCTTTTGGTGGTGGACACCTTCCCTTGGTGCAGTGAAGGTGTAGAGCCAATCAATTTGGGAATTGGCTCATTGTGGAGAAGTGTCCTGGTTTTGGGCTAAAGTTTGAGCTCAAAATTGGGCTCGACTAGAAGGAATTGGGTGGAATTCGGTGAGGATCGGGTGCTCTATGTGTAGAGAGTGATGCGGAGTGATTTTGGCGAGTTTCCTTAAGGTTTTTGTTTCGGCCCCCTCATGGCCGAGAGGGGTGGAGTTTAAATAGGAGAGGGTGGAAGGCCTCTCGGAGGGAGTTAGGGCTTGGGATCGGTACTCTGCAGTGAGGAGAAGATCGGCCATGGTGACCACTAGGCATGGGGCGGCTCAGCAAGTGAGAATTTCAATGTTGGCTCACATGTGAGCTCTCGGCCATGGTGTTTTCCGGCGGCTCGGTGGCCGGCCGGCTGAGCAATGGTCACCATCTTGGTCGGGTGGGTCGGGTGCAGGGTTTAGTGTAGGCAATTGAGGTTTGACATGTGTAAAGGAGTTTGATTTAAATGGAATGGGAGAAAACTCACTTTGGCTTAGTTTGGGTCAACCCACCATTTTGGGCTTGGTGCACCCTTCCAAGCTCGATTTTGAGTTGAGGGAATCATTTAGGTCGGCTTAGAAGGAGTGGTGAAGTCTCCATCCATGATGAGGTGGCTAAACATGGTTTAGTGTGTGACATGATTAAGGTAAAAAGGGTTAAAGGAGGTTTAAGAAAGAACCCCCTCTTCTTGCCATAAATGGACTCATGGCTTCATGTGGCTTGAGAATGGCTTGTTCATGGCTTCATTTGGCTTGGGAAAAGGTTGATTTGTTTCATGAAAAGGGTTTTAAGAAATTTTTTGGTAATTTGATGGGAATTTGGATGAAGCTTCATTTGGGATAATTCAATGATGATTTTAGGACTTAGGTAATGGATTTAATTAAATGGATGACAAATGGAGATGTCATGTGGGCTTTAGGGTAGATTTGGGCTTTTGAATTTTGAAGGAAATGGGCTTTTAAGAAGGTTTAAGGGAAGTGGGCTTTTAAGTTTAAGGATGTGTTCATGGATGGGAATTTTTGTAGAAGTTTGGGCCAAATAGTTGTTGGTTTTGGTTTAGGGATGTTTCATGAATAACTTGAAGCAAATTTGGGGTAGTTTGGGCTTGAATTGGGTTGGATTTGGATTCTTTTGGTGAATGGGCCAATATAGGTCCAAATGGGCCAAGTTGGGCCAATGTTGGGCTAGGGTTGAAATTTATGTAGAATTATTGTTGAGAAGTGTTTATGGGAGTGTTTCAAAGAGGTTTTGACTTTGGTTGGGCTTTGATTTTGGGGTTTGGGTTCATTTGGGTTAGGTTTGGGCTTAGGTCGAAAAATGGGCCTTAAGGTCAAAAGTGGAATTGGATCCAAATGTCAATCAAATTGGACTTGGATTTGGTCTAAATTAGTATTAGGAATGTTGAATTGAAGTTTAGAATTGAATTGGACCAAAATTGGGGTCAATTGGATAGGTTTGGTTTGACATTGGGTTCACTTTGGATTAAAATGGGTCAAATTGGGGGTTTTGACAAAAGTAGGGTAAATTGACAAAATTGGCCCATGGTGTAGTTGGACAAAATGAAATTGGGAATATTTGGGATTTTCTGGAATTTTCTGGGAATTTTTTGAATTTTTGGATTTTTAGGCAAGAAGGGTATTTTGGGTTATTTGGAGGGTATTGGGAGGTTTTCTTGGAATTTTTGGTATTTTTGGGTATGGATGATCAATTTGAGTGATGTGGAGGTGTTTGGGATTGATTTTGGAAAATTTTAGGTAATTTGGAAATTTTGCCAAAATTTGGGTAATTTCGAGGGTTTTGGGTAGGTTTAGTAGGTGTAGGGTCCAGGGGTCAAAAATTGAAAATTTGGGAAATTGAAGATTGGGTGAATTTGAGTGGGGTGAAATCATTTTGGTTGAGCCATGAAGCCATTTCAAGCCCGTATGAGCCATGAAAGGACTCATTTGAGGCATTCATTTATGTTGTTCCTAACCCTCTTGCGAGGGCTTAGGGGTTAAGGACCATCCATGTGAATCACCTACATGAGTCGGGAGGTCAAGTTGGGTATGGGTGTGGTTTTAGGAAGTGTGTGGAAATGTAGTGTGTAAGTGTAGTGTAAGTCGGCCCCTTCACCGGACCTGAGCCACCTGGGGCGATCCTAAGGCCAGAAGAGTCTATAGGAACTCATCCTTTAAACTTCCATATTTGATTTCGACCCTCACAGGTGATTAGGGGTCTATAGTCGAGTTTGTGGAGTTTGAAGGGAGTTTAGAAGTGGTTTGAATTTCTAAAAGGCGGGTCCCGATTCTAGTCCTCTAAGATAGTCGAAGGAAAAGCTCGAAGGCTAGATCCTAAGCACTAAAAGAAGAAAGGAAGACCTCATCGAAAATGAGGTCAACAAATGGACCCCCGATAGGTGTGGTGAGTGGCGGAGCACACCGCGCGTATTGGTGTTGGCCGAAGCGATCAACAAAACCAACACGGATGTCCGAGTGACGAACTTGGGACGAAGTAGAAGAGTTTCTGGCTGGGGAGTGTCGAGTATATCTGCGGAACCGGAGATTCTTGAACTCTCGCTGGGGAAAGGAAAAGGAGGTAAATCCCAAATCACATGATGCGAGGGAATTTCGATTTAGATTTTATTTTGTTTCAATTTATGTTTTGATGTGTGAGTTTAAATTTTAGTTTGGAGTTTCGATTTAGATTGAAGTTTTGTCGAAATTAATTTGAGGGATTTGATTTGAAATGAAAATTAGGATATTGAGGTTTTAGATGTAACATCTCCAACCTCGAAAGAAAATTGAATTGATTAGATTGAATCGTTGCAATGAGAAGATACCTCGGAGCGAAAGTGGTGTTGGATGTAAAATCCTTAACCTCAAGAGTTTGATTTTGATGTGATGTATTTCATTGCGATAGGGAAAAGATCCTAAAGCGATGCGGTCTCGGATGTAAAATCCTCGACCCAAAGGTTGAATTTTGATTTGATGTATTTCGGTGCGATAGGAAAGAATCCTAAAGCGGTGCGATCTTGGATGTAAAATCCTCGACTCGAAAGTTTGAATTTTGATGTATTTCGGTGCAATAGGAAGAGAATCCTAAAGCGGTGCGGTCTTGGATGTAAAATCCTCGACCCAAAAGTTTTGAATTTTGATGTATTTCGGTGCAATAGGAAGAGAATCCTAAAGCGGTGCGGTCTTGGATGTAAAATCCTCGACCCAAAAGTTTTGAATTTTGGTGTATTTCGGTGCGATAGGAAGAGAATCCTAAAGCGGTGCGGTCTTGGATGTAAAATCCTCGACCCAAAAGTTTTGAATTTTGATGTATTTCGGTGCAATAGGAAGAGAATCCTAAAGCGGTGCGGTCTTGGATGTAAAATCCTCGACCCAAAAGTTTTGAATTTTGGTGTATTTCGGTGCGATAGGAAGAGAATCCTAAAGCAGTGCAGTCTTGGACGTAAAATCCTCGACCCAAAAGGTTTGAATTTTGATGTATTTCAGTGCAATAGGAAAAGAATCCTAAAGCAGTGCAGTCTTGGACGTAAAATCCTCGACCCAAAAGTTTGAATTTTGATGTATTTCAGTGCAATAGGAAAAGAATTCTAAAGCAGTGCAGTCTTGGATGTAAAATCCTCGACCCAAAAGGTTTGAATTTGATGTATTTCAGTGCAATAGGAAGAGAATCCTAAAAGCGGTGCGATCTTGGATGTAAAATCCTCGACCCAAAAGTTTTGAATTTTGATGTATTTCGGTGCAATAGGAAGAGAATCCTAAAGCGGTGCGGTCTTGGATGTAAAATCCTCGACCCAAAAGTTTTGAATTTTGATGTATTTCGGTGCAATAGGAAGAGAATCCTAAAGCGGTCACGGTCTTGGATGTAAAATCCTCGACCCAAAAGTTTTGAATTTTGATGTGAGATCTAGAAGATCGGATTTGAGATTTGATAGAGATTGAATTTGAATTTGATTGAGACTTGAAGCACTGGAAAGATTGAATTTGGAAATTTGGAAATTTGGAAGGATGAGTTTGAACTCGATTGAAACTTGATTTAAGATTTGATTTGAAATTTGAAAGATCAAGTTTGAAACTTGATCGAGATTGGATTTGGATTTTGATTGAGAATTTGATTTGAGATTTGGGAAGATCAAATTTGAAATTTGATCGAGTGGATTTGGAATTTGATTGAGAATTTGATTTTGAAGTTTGGAAGGATGGAATTTGATTTTGAAGTTTGAAAAGATTGAAATTTGATTCGGAATTTGGAAAGATTGAATTTGAGATTTGTGTTGATTTCGTTTATCTTTTAATGGTTCAAATTTTATTTTGTTGTTTATTTAATGTTCATGTGAACTTGGTGTTTGTCATTTTTCAGATTTTTTTTAGAAAGTTTTCTTTTATTCTCTTTTTTCTTTTCTGTTCTTTGTTCAAAGTTCATTTAACTTTAATGGCGTTTCCCAATCAATTTGCACAAAAGAGGTGAAGGCCAAAAACGTGACATGGTCACTTTCATTCCAATCATGTTGAAAATACGTCGTACAACTCGATCTGGAATATATTTCATACAATCCATGTAGACTCAAAACGGATCGTGTATGATCTTTGTTGATCCATCAAAAGAATCATCGTCGAAAATCCATATACGAATAGTGAGGTACATGGTCAATAACATCACCTTCCAAGCCATCCTTGGCAAGGATGCCGATTGGATGTACATTGGAGGTGTGATATTTCCCATGTAACTCACAACTCGTAAGGCCGGAGGTTCTCTAGCTCTGGATACGGTTAGAAATGGTAAGGTATTTTCTTGTCGTCCATCCTCACTGAAAGTAGCTGAGATTCGCTCCACTGGCACCCACAGTATGCAATGCTTTGCGATATCTGCTCCGTTACCTTGCAATATCATGACGGAACCCACCGGTAAAGGTATCTTTACTTGGCCCTCGGAACTCACCGGGACTTGCTTATCCGGAGGTCGAATCCGAACATGATGTTGCACTCATTCAAGAAAGAGACCGGTGCGAAAGGTCGACGAAGTCGTGGTGATCAATATGTGGGGGTATGCGGTCACCTGTTTGTAGATGTTGATAATGCGGCTATTGGGTATGCAATCTGCTGGCGGTACCCTCCATGTTATCAATCTTTTTACCATTCTCTTGATAACTAATGGCATCGGATCTACTTGCCCATGACGAAGTATTCCGGTGGGTTTCCTTTTCGTCTTCGGCAAAGTTGTAGCGAGCATCCGCATTGTATTGTGATTCTTCCTTTCCACGGCATCCATCTCCGGGGTTCGAGTATGTGTTTTCCCTCGGGCGGCTGCTCGGCCCATTCTTTTCGGATCCCGGATACGATCCACGATTTGTTGTTGTTCATACTACGAGAATACGTCGGTGTGTAGCTCGAGGCCTTCTAGTATGTTGATTCTTCTTCCTTTAATTCTCTCGAAGTATTCGAAAGTTTTCTTTTCAACATTCGCATCCTCTCCGGCTCGTATTCGGAATGATCTGCGGATGGCGAGGCCTTGTGACATATTGTGGGATATATGGTTCGATCCCTTCACGTTCCCCCGCATACCTCGGCTCCTCGGGGATGATGTACGTCGGGACATCCCCGGGGTTACTTCGCAACAAGGTCATGCAGCT
>JAKZJZ010002720.1:0-13999 GCA_022702705.1 Papilionanthe hookeriana x Papilionanthe teres | reverse complement strand
GAGGATTTATGTTGCACTAGGCAAACTACCTCGAAGTCCTATGGCTTGGTTATTTAATTCTAAGAAAGGTTTAGCTGGTGTAGATCCAAGTTTTGCTAATGACGATGGTCGTGCTGCCCACAATGCTCCGAGCTCCTTGTTGTTGCAGAGGTTTAGTTTTAGAAGGTGAAAATCAGAAGATAAGAGAAGTGTTTTGGTTTAGAAATCTTAAAATCCAAATATTTTTAATATTTTAATTAAAACAAATCCCAAAGTTGTTTAAACAGAACTGATTAAGATCCTACGGTTCCGTCATCCTGGCACCGTTATTTTCGTCTAATTCACTTAGTCCAAATGAATTTGCTAAACTCAACTGAATGAGTTCCACACTTTCATTTAGACTGTAGGAAATCCCGTTAGTAACACGTGGGTTACATCATTCGAGGTATTCCCGATCATTCAACGAGACGTTTTAATTTAGTTGCAATTGTAGTTTTGTTGTTCTGTTTGTGATTAAATTTTGAGTTGTTTTATATTTTGGAATGTTGTAGCGGTGAATTTTATCTTGTGGTGACTTTTAATTTAGTTTTGGTTTCAGTTTTGTGGCTATCCTAAATGTTTTAGTTTTCATGCAACAATCTTGTTTAACATACAAGAAAAAGTAAAGTGCAGTGCATGTAAGTAAATTGCAATAAAATAAAAGCGTACCTGGAGGGTCTTCCCGTCATCCCAAGTCGCACTTAAAACACATATTAAGGCATTTAAACATTTATAACAAGTACCTAGGTAAAGCTAAGGGAAGGATTTTGGTTGTCTATCAAGATCCTAGTCCTATTGCTATTCATCTCCTAGGTTCTTGTATTTTGTTTAAGGATGATTTTCTTCATCAAAGAACAATTAAATTCAATTGTTCTTCTAAAACATCTCATCATATTGAGAAAGTGCTTAGGAAGAGTCCTAAACATCTTTTCAATATTTCCGAGATCATTTTGAGTCCAAGTAAATTTAGTTGCACAGGTGAATTAATCATCCAGGAGTTTAGTTAAACTTTGTCTCTCGCTCAGTGAACTTGGGTATTTGATTACCTGATGAATGAAGTGACATCTCACTTAATACTCTATTTAAGATTTATAATAATTAAAGCCTTTAAAGGCAAGTTGGTTTGTCGAGAATTTTAATCATTCTCAATTTAAAGTTTGAGTTAATGGTTTAAAGTGATTTAATTTAATTATGAGGTTTTAATTAATAATTTTAAGTTTGGAATAGTGTTCAAATTATTTTTGGTTTAAATTTTTATACTTTAGGAGATCTTAATATTTTAAATTTGTTTTACTTTTATTATTGAATGATGTTAACTTAATTTAATTTAAATTTGATTTAATTTAATTTAATTTAACCTAAATATTTTTTAATTTAGCTTAACTTAATTGTTAAAATGTTAATTTAATTTAATTTTAATTTTAATTTAATTTTTACTTAATTTAATTTAATTTAATTCAATTTAATTTAATTATTTAATTATTTAACATTTTGAACTTTTTCTTTAATTTAAGGGTTATTTATTTTTTTAAATTTTTAATTTACTTAGTTTGGATTATCATTTTAATCTTAATTAAATGTTAAATATTGTTGAAGTGATTTATTTAGGAATTTTTTATTAAAGGATTAATATCCTCTCAAATTATATCCTTATTTTTAATAATTCAAATTTTTATTAATCTTCCAAAAAATTTAAATTGTTTAAATAATTAAAGTTTCATTTTAGTTCATTAAAAGTGATTAATGGGTTCCTACCCTCTTAATTTCCCAAAGTTTCAATCATCCAAGAAAGATAAAATCAAATATTTTACCCTCTATTTTAATTAAACCTAAAATTTTAATAAAGGGGTTTAAATTCTTTAATTATTAATATGCCATTTTAAGCTTATTTATTTCATAACTCACTAAATTGAGTTCAAATGAACTTAAAATTTTTATGTCAGTTCACTCACATGTCAATTAAGACATTAGAGGAGAAAATGTGATTTTTCTGAATTTAATTTATTTATTTAATTATTTTTAATAAAAAAATATTGATTTTCAAGGAAAATTCAACAACATGACCAAGGAAACGTTTCTATCCTTAAGAAAATTATGTGATGTTCCTAATGACCAGAGAACCACTTGGACCAATTTTGGTGATTTTTTTTAAATATATTTTATTTATTATAATTATTTTTATTTTTTGAGTGTTAATTAAGTATAAAATAAAATTAAAGTTGAAAAATGAATTTTATATTTTTCTTAAAACCCTCTGACCTTGAGGAGTTTAGAGAAACAAATTTTATAATTTTCTGATTTTTATTTGATTTATTGGAATTAATTTAGTGAAAAGGTTGGAAAATACATTTTTTAATATTAAAAGTTGTTTTAAGCATTCGAAATTTAATATCTTTACTTTTAGACTTGGGAAAAATATTTGGTTTGTTTCTAAGTGATTAAGAGTCAAAATATGACATTTTTATGATTTATATTATTTTTTAATTATTTAAAATATTAAAATATGATTAAAAATAAAAAATTTTAGAAAATTCCAATTTTATTTTTTATAGACTTCTCTGATATCAAAGAGCCCACAAAACCAATTTGGTAATTTTTTGAAATGTATTTTTGGAGTTATGAATTTTAAAAGTTTAATTTTGGTTATGTGACTTAATTAATTCATTTAGTGGGGTTAATCATTTCAAATTGATTTCAAATTTTTATGATAGATTCTCTATATCCTAAAGATCAGTGGAGAGTTGATTTCAAGTTATTTTGATGTGTAGTTGTTGACCTCATTTTTGATGAGGTCTTCCCTTCTTCTTGTTAGTGCTTAGGATCTAGCCTTAGGCTTTTTCTTTTGACTATCTTAGAGGACTAGAATTGGGACCCGCCTTTTAGAAATTCAAACCACTTCTAAACTCCCTGCAAACTCCACAAATTTGACTATAGACCCCTAATCACCTAGAGGGTTGAAATCAAATGTGGAAGTTTAAAGGATGAGTTCCTATAGGACTCTTTGGCCTTAGGACTACCACTGGGTGGCACAGTGCAGTGAGGGGCTGACTTACACTACACTTACACACTACATTTCCACACACTTCCTAAAACCACACCCATACCCAACTTAACCTCCTGACTCATGTGGGTGATTCACATGGATGGTCCTTAACCCCTAAGCCCTTGGCTAAGAGGGTTAGGAACAACATAGTGAATTGCCTCAAATGAGTCCCTTCATGGCTCACATGGGCTTGACATGGCTTCATGGCTTCATGGCTTCATGGCTTCATGGCTCAACCAAAATGACTTCTTTCCACTTACATCCACCCAATCTTCAATTTTCCAAATTTTCAATTTTTGACCCCCGGGACCCTACACCTACTAAACTACCCAAAACCCTTGAAATTACCCAAATTTTTGCAAAATTTCCAAATTACCCAAAATTTTCCAAAATCAATCCCAAACATCTCCACATCACTCAAATTGATCATCCATACCCAAAAATACCAAAGATTCCAAAAATACCCCCCAATACCCTCCAAATACCCAAAATACCCTTCTTGGCCTAAAAATCAAAAAATTCAGAAAATTCCCAGAAAATTCCAGAAAATCCTAAATATTCCCAATTTCATTTTGTCCAACTACACCATGGGTCAATTTTGTCAATTTACCCTACTTTTGTCAAAACCCCCAAATTGACCCATTTTAACCCAAAGTAGACCCGATGTTAAACCAAACCTATCCAATTGACCCAAATTCTGGTCCAATTCAATTCTAAACTTCAATTCAACATCCCCAATACCAATCTAGACCAAATCCAAGTCCAATTTGATTGACATTTGGATCAATTTCACTTTGGGCCTTAAAGCCCAAATTTGGACCCATGACCCAAACTTAGCCCAAACTAACCCAATTCAACTCCAATTAACCCCAAATCTTTTCTAAACCTTCCTTAACACCCCCATAAACATTTCTCGACATTTATTTCAACTCTAGCCCAACATTAGCCCAATTTGGCCCACTTGGACCTACATAGGCCCACTTACCGAATAAACCCAAATTCAAACCAATTCAACTCCAAATCACATCAAGCTGATTCCAAGCCCTTCATAGAACATCCCTAAACCAATTATGACATTTATTTGACAAAGTTCTTTACAAAATTTTTATCCAAATGCCCATCCTAAAATCAAAAGCCCATTTCCCTTAAACTTTCCTAAAAGCCCACTTCACCACATTCAAAAGCCCAAATCTACCCTAAAGCCCACATGACATCTCCATTTGTCATCCACTTAATTAAATCCATTACCTAAGTCCTAAATTCACCATCAAATTATTCCAAATCAAGTTTCATACAAATTTCCATCAAAACATCCAAAATTCTTAAAACCCATTTTCATGAAATTGACCAGAACCTTTTCCCAAGCCAAATGGAGCCAAGGATGAGCCATTCACAAGCCATATGAAGCCATGAGAGTTTGGCATGTGACCATGCCATTAATGGCAAAAGGAGGAGGTCCTTTAACCATCTCCTAAAAGTCATTAGCCTTAAGCATGTCTCCCCTTAACCAAGATTTAATCCAAATATTCTTGGATAAGGACATCACCACCTCTTGACCGGCTAGCCTAGCTGATCTTCTCGGCCCAAGACCGGCCATGGGGAGGTGAACCCGACCCAAACCAATGGGTTGACCGATTTCAAGCCAAAATGGCCTCTCCCCATTCCATTTTAATCCAAACACTTTACACATGTCCAAGCCCGATTGACTTCACCATTGCCAGAGCCACGACCTCCACAGGTCGAGATGGTGACCCATGCTGCCGGCCGGCCGCACTGGATCGCGGGAAAACACCACACCGAGAGCTCACATGTGAGCCGACTTTGGAATTCCACCTTGCTGAGCTGCCCCATGCCCGATGGCCACCATGGCTGTTCTTCTCCTCACCGGAGCAGGTGATCCCAGAGCCCTAACTCCCCACAGGAGGCTCTCCGAGCCGCTCTGATTTAAACTCCACCCCTCTCGGCCATAAGAAGGAGCCAAGCACAAACCTTGCCAAAACTGCTGCCAAAATTGTTCCGGACCCTTCTCCACTCTTAGAGCACTTGATCCCCAGGTGAGATCCCCCTGCCATTTCTCCTGCTGTAAGCTCGATTTCGAGTTGAAATTCCACCCAAAACCGGGACACTTCTCCACGGTGAGCCAATTCCCAAATTGATTGGCTCTACACCTTCACCGGACCAAGGGAAGGTGTCCACCATCAAAAGCCCCATCTCCGAGGCCACCCGGTTGCTCCGGCCTCCAAGCTTTGTGATCGGGCTTGGTCGAAATCATATCCGGACAATTCACTGGACCGGGAGACTTCATGCGGAGCTTGCTTGGGACCCAATCGAAGGTGCAACAACTCTCGGATTGAAGCCACACTTCTATGAGCCAAGGTATGAGCTAACTCTTCATCCCGAGCTTCTGAAGATTCTCTATTTCAAATGCCTTAGTTCCAATGCATGTTAACCGTATAGATGTGTTCGTCTCTTCGAGACGAATCCATAGAGTATAAGAACGTAAAAATCCATTGAGAATCGAGTGAGATCTTAGGGATTTAGTGTGGACGGCTCTCGGGTGAGAACACTTGGGGACGATGAACGGATGCGCGTCCATTCGATACACGCGCGCACGGACGGCCGGGATTGCGTCGGACCGGGGAGACGGTACGAGAACCGCGGGGCCGGTGCGCTGACTCAGGTGGCGGCGTCGAATGGGAGCGCGACGCGTGTGCGTTCGGAGCTGCCGAGGTTGACGCGGCGCCGCGTGGATAAATAGATAAATAGGGTATTTTCTTATTTATTTAATTCCCTAAACTTCAAAAATCCATATCTTTGTGTAGAAAAATCACAAAAATAAATAAAAATACCCTCTTGCTCAGTGAACGAGAGGAGAATAATGTGAAAAAGAAATCACTTAATTTCATCGAAATATTTTATTTTTTATGATTTATTTACTCTCTGCATTGTTTTAATTCTCCATGCATGCATACAATTCACCATGGCATGAGACCATAGGGCTTTTGAAGCCTGCGAATTTGGGAACATTCCACGAATTTTCCAAAGTCGAGAGGCCATCCTATGAAGAGTTCTTGATTTTTCAAGTTCAGGTCACTTGTTTTGAGTATTTTAATTCCAGTAAATAGCATGTTGTGAAATAAATTCTAGGAAAATTTGGTGATGTTCCTTATGACCGAGAGAACCCTAGGAAAAATAGATTTTGGCTTAGTTCATTCGGAACAACTCTAATTGGCTTAAACACCCAAAATAGGTCTTTAATTAATTAGAGTTAACCAAGCATCAAATTGACTTGAAATCAATTCTCCACTGACCTTTAGGATCAGAGGAATCCACCATAAAAATTTGAGGTCGATTGGACTTGGTTAGCCCCACTAATTGGGTTGATTAAGTCACTTAGCCATTTTAAACTTTAAAAATTCATAACTTTTAAAATACTTTTCAAAAATTCACCAAATTGGTTTTGGAGCCTCTCTGATATCAGGGGAACCCAAGAAAATTAAAATTTCAATTTTCTAAAAAAGTTGATTTTTAATAACATTTTAATATTTTTAATAATTAAAAAATAATAAAAATCACAAAAATAATAAAATTCACCAAAATGTCACATTTTGAATTCTAATCACTTAGGAACAAATCCCACATTTTTCCTAGGTCTATTTAGTGAGATATTGAATTTTAAAGCCCTAGGGTAATTTTAAAATTAAAAAAAAATGTATTTTCTAGCATTTTCACTAAAATAATTATTATAAATCATAGAAAAATCAGAAAATTGCAAAATTTGATTCTCTGGTTTCCTTGATATCAGAGAGATTTTTGAAAAATATAAAATTCATTTTTCAACATTTATTTTATTTTTAAATTAATTAACACTCCAAAACTCAAAATAATTATAATAAAAATAATATAATTCAAAAAATCACCAAAATTGGTCCAAGTGCTTCTCTGGTCATTAGGAATGTCCCCTAATTTTCTTAAGGACAGAAACTTTCTTTTGGTCATGTTATCAAATTTTCCTTGAAAATCTACTATTTTCCACCAAAAATAATTATATAAATAAATTAAATACAGAAAAAAAAATCACATTTTCTCCTCTCATGTCTTTATTGACATATGAGTGAAGTTACATAAAAATTTCAAATTCATTTAAGTTTAATTTAGTGAGTTATGAAATTATTAAGCTTAAAGGGTAAAATAGTAATTAAAATCTTTAATCCTTAATTAAAACTTTAGGTTTAATAAAAATTAACAAGTAAAATATTTGATCTTAATCTAATTTGGATGATTGAAATTAAAATAATTAAAGGGTAGAAACCCATTAAATAATTTTAAAATGATTAAACTTTAATTAAATAATGGATTAAATTTGGAAGAATAATAAAATTGGAATCATTAAAATAAGGGATATTTATTAGGAAGAGATTTATTCTTTAATTTAAAAATCCCTAAATTAATCATCTCATTAATATTCAACTCTTAATTAAAATGATAATTCAAATTCAAAATATTAAAAGACTTAATCATTAAACTAAAGTCAAATTATTAAACTCTTTCAAAAATTTCAATTAAAATTAAAAATAAAGTAAATTAAAGATAAATTAAATTAAAATTAAATTAAATTTAATAATTAAATTAAATTAAGACAAATTAAATTAAATTAAATTAAATTAAAATTAAATTAAATTAAATTAAACAATTAAATTAAATTAAATTAAAATTAAATTAAATTAAAATTAAACAATTAAATTAAATTAAATTAAATAATTAAAATTAAATTAAATTAAATTAAACAATTAAATTAAATTAAATTAAATTAAATAATTAAATTAAATTAAATCGAAATCAAATTAATTAAACACCGAAATCAAATTAAATTGAACTATGTTAAACTAAATTAAAACTCGATTAAATTAAATTAAATATAACATCACCTAAAACAGAAAGAAAATAAATTTAAAAAAAAAAACAACTTGAACACTATTCCAAATTTAAACTCTTTAACTTAAACCAAATCATTTGAATACTAACTTACCCTTGAAAGCTTTAGTTATTATAGCTCCTAAATAAAACATTAAATGAAGTGTCACTTCACTTCATAGGATATTGAAATGTCCTAGTTCATTGAGCAAGTTAACAAAACTTGAAATTCTTGGACGATTAATTCATTTGTATAATTAAATTCCACTGGCCAAGTGTATACATCCCTAGGGATAGACACACTTTGCTTGATGGTGGGGCTCGATCAAATAAACTAGAAGTTTTGTGACATCCGTTTAGTACGCGAACCAATTTTATAAGCCGACAAATTCCCCGCTTAATATGAAAGTATCAAACGAGGGTTTATATTACACGGGTTCTTTAAAATTCCCTATAAGGGCAAGCCCCTATAGTTAATTACATCTTAAGTGACGGGAATCACCTAAGAAAACTCTCGATAATAATCAATAACTCGCTTTCGAGAATTTCGAAGTTTAAGGTTTTCAAAGATTGAATTTTGGAATTTCAATAGGGAATGGATCAAATTTTGGAACATTTTGTTTTGTGAATCCAAAGGAAGAAAGGTAGGAGAAATCACTGATTCGAAGTGAACTTCGGTAATTTCCCGACTATCCTATCGTTTGGCTTGAATTTAGGAAAGTCCTAATGTTTATTTAGTATTTCAATCTTGCCAATTTTAATTGATTAGGGCTTATATTTGTATGATCAAATCACACAAATAGCCTAGAAAATGTGAGGGTTTATGTCGTATCGGACGACTACCTCGGAATCCTAAGACCGGTTAGGGCTTAATTTGCAATGCAAATGCCTAACGAAGAGGTTGAGGATTTATGTTGCACTAGGCAAACTACCTCGAAGTCCTATGGCTTGGTTATTTAATTCTAGGAAAGTTTCTTTGAAGTAGGTTCGAGTTTTCTTGACGACGATGGCCGTGCTTGCCCACCATGCTCCAAGTTCCTTGTTGTTGCGAGAGGTTTAGTTTTAGAAACCATAAATCGAGGAGATGAGAAAAGTGTTTTGGTTTAGAGGAAATCTTAATTTCCAAGTGTTTTTTACGTTTTAATTAAAACAAATCTTAAAGTTGATTATAACGACACCGGTTAAGATCCCGCGGTTCCATCCTTCCGGCATCATTATTTTTATCGGATTCACTTAGTCCGGATGAATTTGCTAAACTCAGTTGAATGAGTTCCACACTTTCATTTAGACCGTGGGAAATCCCGTTAGCAACACGTAGGTTACATCATCCGAGGTATTCCCGATCATCCAACGGGACGTTTTAATTTAGTTGTAATTGTAGTTTTGTGTTACTGTTTGTGATTAAATTTTGAGTTGTTTTATATTTTGAAATGTTGTGGCGGTGAATTTTATCTTGCAATGACTTTTAACTTAATTTGGTTTCAGTTTTAGGGTCTATCCTAAAGGTGTGGGTTTTCATGCAACTGTTGTTTTATCATGCAAGAAAAATAAGGTACATTGCAGTTAAATAAATTGCAATAATGTAAATTGCAAGAAAGTAAATTGCAATAAAATAAAAGCGTACCTGGAGGGTCTTCCCGTCATCCCAAGCTACACTTAAAACACAATTAGAATATTTAAGCAAGTTCCTAGGTAAAGCTAAGGGAAAGGTTATGGTTTTCTACCAAATTCCTAATCCTATATCTAGTCATCTCCTATGACGTCTAGGTTCTTTGTGTTTTTGTTTGAGGACGATTTTCTTCATCAAAGGACAATTAAGTCCGATTGTTCTTATAAATATCCTATCTTATTGAGGAAGTGCTTAAGAAGAATCTTAAACATCTTTTCAATATTTTCGGGATTGTTTTAAGTCCGAATGAATTTAATTATATAAATGAATCGATCGTCCAGAGGTTTTCAAGTCTTGTTAACTTGCTCGGTGAACTAGGACATTTGAATATCCTATGAGTGAGGTAACACTTCATTTGATGTTCCATTTAGGAGTTATAATAATCAAAGCTTTCAAGGGTAAATTAGTATTCAAATGATTTGATTTAAGTTAAAGGGTTTAAATTTGGAATAGTGTTCAAGTTGCTTTATATTTAATTTCTTTTATGTCTTAGGTGATGTTACATTTAATTCAATTTAATTTGATTGAGTTTTAATTTAATTTAATTTAATTTGATTTGATGTTTAATTAATTTGATTTGATTTAATTTAATTTAATTATTTAATTTAATTTAATTTAATTTAATTGTTTAATTTAATTTAATTTAATTTAATTGTTTAATTTAATTTAATTTAATTTAATTTGTCTTAATTTAATTTAATTTAATTATTAAATTTAATTTAATTTTAATTTAATTTATCTTTAATTTACTTTATTTTTAATTTTAATTGAAATTTCAAAAGAGTTTAATAATTTAATTAAGTCTTTTAATATTTTGAATTTGAATTATCATTTTAATTAAGAGTTGAATATTAATAAGATGATTAATTTAGGGATTTTTTAAATTAAAGAATAAATCTCTTCCTAATAAATATCCCTTATTTTAATAATTCCAATTTTATTATTCTTCCAAATTTAATCTATTATTTAATTAAAGTTTAATCATTTTAAAATTATTTAATGGGTTTCTACCCTTTAATTATTTAAATTCCAATCATCCAAATCAGATTAAGATCAAATATTTTACTTGTTGATTTTTTATTAAACCTAAAGTTTTAATTAAGGATTAAAGATTTTAATTACCATTTTACCCCTTAAGCTTAATAATTTCATAACTCACTAAATTGAACCCAAATGAACTTGAAATTTTTATGTGACTTCACTCATATGTCAATAAAGACATGAGAGGAGAAAATGTGATTTTTCTGTATTTAATTTATTTATATAATTATTTTTGGTGGAAAATAGAGATTTTCAAGGAAAATTTAATAACATGACCAAGGGAAAGTTTCTGTCCTTAAGAAAATTAGGGGACATTCCTAATGACCAGAGAAGTACTTGGACCAATTTTGGTGATTTTTTGAATTATATTATTTTTATTATAATTATTTTGAGTTTTGGGGTGTTAATTAATTTAAAAATAAAATAAATGTTGAAAAATGGGTTTTATATTTTTCAAAAATCTCTCTGATATCAAGGAAACCAGAGAATCAAATTTTGCAATTTTCTAATTTTTCTATGATTTGTTATAATTTTTTTAGTGAAAATGCTAAAAAATACATTTTTTAATTTTAAAATTACCTTAAAACTTTAAAATTCAATATCTCACTAAATAGACCTAGGAAAAATGTGGGATTTGTTCCTAAGTGATTAAAATTCAAAATGTGACATTTTGGTGAATTTTATTATTTTTGTGATTTTTATTATTTTTTAATTATTAAAAATATTAAAATATTATTAAAAATCAACTTTTTTAGAAAATTGAAATTTTAATTTTCTTAGGTTCCCCTGATATCAGAGAGGCTCCAAAACCAATTTAGTGAATTTTTTAAAAGTATTTTAAAAGTTATGAATTTTTAAATTTTAAAATGGCTAAGTGACTTAATCAACCCAATTAGTAGGGCTAACCAAGTCCAATTGACCTCAAATTTTTATGGTGGGTTCCTCTGATCCTAAAGGTCAGTGGAGAATTGATTTCAAGTCAATTTGATGCTTGGTTAACTCTAATTAATTAAAGACCTATTTTGGGTGTCTAAGTCAATTAGGGTTGTTCTGAGTGAATTAACTCAAGTCCCATTTTTCCTAGAGTTCTCTGGTCATAAGGAACATCACCAAATTTTTCTAGAATTTATTTCACAACATGCTAATTTTTGGAATTAAAATACTCAAAACAACAACATGCATTTGAAAAATAAATAACTTTTCACGAGAGATGGCCTCGACCTTGGAAAATTCGGGGAATGTTCCCGAGTTCGGAGGCTTGAAAGCCCTATGGTCTCATGCCATGGTGAATTGTATACATGCATGGAGAATTAAATGTATGCGAGAGAGTAAATAAATTATAAAAAATAAAATACTTAATGAAATTAAATGATTTCTTTTCCACATTATTCTCCTGCGTTCGTTCGAGCGAGAGGGTATTTTTATTTTATTTTTGTGATTTTCTACACAAAGATATGGATTTTTAAAGTTTCGATATTTAATAAATACATTAAATACCCTATTTATTTACTTATCCACGCGGCGCCGGCGAGAACATCGGCGGCTCCGAAGGGGTACGTGTCGCGGCGTGATTGGGCGCCGCCATCCGAGTCGGCGGCCGGGCCCCGCGGTTCTCGCACCGTTTCTCGGTCCGACGCCATCTGAGCCGTTCGTCCGCGCGTGTATTGAATGGACGGCATCCGTTCATCGTCCCCAAATGTTCTCACCCGAGAGCCGTCCACACTAAATCCCTAAGATCTCACTCGATTCTCAATGGATTTTTACGTTCTTATACTCTATGGATTCGTCTTGAAGAGACGAACACATCTATACGGCTAACATGCATTGAAACTAAGGCATTTGAAATAGAGAATCCTCAGAAGCTCGGGATGAAGAGTTAGCTCATACCTTGGCTCAGAGAAGTGTGGCTTCAATCTGAGAGTTGTTGCACCTTCGATTGGGTCTAGTAAGCTCCGGATGAAGTCTCACAGTGCAGTGAATTGTACGGATATGATTTCGACCAAGCCCGATCACAAAGCTTGGAGGTGGAGCAACGCGGGTGGTCCGGAGATGGGGCTTTTGATGGTGGACACCTTCCCTTGGTACGGTGAAGGTGTAGAGCCGATCGATTTGGGGATTGGCTCACTTGTGGAGAAGTGTCACGGTTTTGGGTGGAATTTCGACTGCGAAATTGAGCTTACGAGAGGAGAAATGGCGGGGGATTTCACTTGGGGATCAAGTGCTCTAAGGGTAGAGAAGGGTGCGGAACAATTTTGGCGGAGTTTTGGCGAGGTTTGTGCTTCTCTTCTTTCATGGCCGAGAGGGGTGGAGTTTAAATAGAGTTGGTTGGGAGGCCTCCGGGGGAGTTAGGGCTTGGGATCGAGCTGCTGCGGTGAGGAGAAGATCAGCCATGGTGACCACTAGGGATGGGGCAGCTCGGCGAAGTGAGAATTTCAATGTTGGCTCACATGTGAGCTCTCGGCCATGGTGTTTTCCGGCGGCTCTGGTGGCCGGCCGGCCGAGCAATGGTCACCATCTTGGTCGGGTGGGTCGAGGTACGGAGGCTTGTGCAATCGATTGGCAATTGCCATGTGTAAAGGAGTTGGATTGTAGTGGAATGGGGGATGAGCCTATTTTGGGTCCAAATGGGTCAACTCACCTTTTGGGCTTAGTTCACCTCCCCATGGCCTGATTTTGGGCTGAGAGGATCAGTTGGGTCGGCCGAGAGAGAGTGGTGTGGTCTCTATCCATGATGAGGTGGCTAAACATGGTTTAGTGTGTGACATGCTTAAGGTAAAAAGGCTTAATGAAAGATTAGGAAAGGAGCCCCTCCTTTTACCATTAATGGCATGGTCACATGTCAAGCCTCCCATGGCTTCATGTGGCTTGTCAATGGCTTGCATGGCTTGTCTTTGGCTTGGGGAAAGTTGAGTCGATTTCATAAAAATGGGTTTTAAGAAATTTTTGGTAATTTGATGGGAATTTGGATGAAGCTTCATTTGGAATAATTCAATGATGATTTTAGGACTTAGGTAATGGATTTAATTAAATGGATGACAAATGGAGATGTCATGTGGGCTTTAGGGTAGATTTGGGCTTTTGAATTTTGAAGGAAATGGGCTTTTAGAAGGGTTTAAGGGAAGTGGGCTTTTAAGTTTATGAATGTGTTCATGGATGAAAATTTTGTAAAAGGTTGGGCCAAATAATTGTTGGGTTTAGCTCATGGATGTGTCATGAGTAACTTGAAGCAAATTTGGGGTAGTTTGGGCTTGAATTGGGTTGGATTTGGATTCTTTTGGTGAATGGGCCAATATAGGTCCAAGTGGGCCAAGTTG